>SKCR01001192.1:0-109528 GCA_019454045.1 Zanthoxylum bungeanum | reverse complement strand
CATCTCCCCTTGGCACAACTTATAATGGCAAATGACAAGCAAGACACGACTCATTGGTTTAGAGAGATGTTATTTTATAGCATTAATCTCAATAATCTTATGAATGCCTCTGTTTCAATGTGAATGAGGGTATTAATTTTAGTTTAAATAATATTTTTAAAAATTAATATTATATATCGTATGTTAATTAAAAATATTATAAATTGATCATGCATTTATCCAAAAAAAAAAAAAGATGGTCCAAAATCAGTGGTAGAGTTATTAAAAATTAAAATTATTAAATATGTATTATAAATTAATAAAAAAAATAAGATTTATTAATAATATAATTTTAATTTAGTCATTTTAGAAAAATATTTAATATTTTTAATAAAAATCAAATTTTGACTCCATTAAATCAACTTTAGGAATAAGTTAATGTCGAAGGTAATACAAAAATAATATTTAATATTTTTATTCCCTCTTCACTATTTGTATTGTAAAAAATATAAATACACATATAATATAATTCAGACCATGATTTCTTGTATGGTTATCGAGACAGAGACCATGAAAACGATGAAGTATGATCATAGGCCCCCTATAAAATAGACCAGAAGGTTGAAGGGGTTCTTCCTTCAGTTGCATTGAAAAGTTGTGAGCCGTAACAGGAGAGGAAACAAGTGGTAGGAAGGAAGGCCAACCCAGGGCGGGCCCCACTTGACCAGCGACAAATCCGGCTCATGGGATGGTCCCTCTTAATTTCAATTTTTATTATTATAAAGTTTGTTAAATAAATTAAATTATATAGTACTATTATTATATTTAGAGCAATTTGTTAGCATACAATGCAAGTACTTTTTGCTAAATGTTGTGTCCCTCCATAACTCTTCGCCCAACTCAAGAGCCATCGCATCGCCACCCAACAAAAAACCAAACCACAACCGAATTCAGAATCCACTGGTACAAAGAAACTCTCAGAAACAAATCAATCTTTTTAGATACCTCATACTCATAACTGTTGCTTCTGCCCATTTATATTACAAGTCTGAATTTTTTCATCAGTTTTTGTTTTTCTCTGAGAAAGCAAAATGGATTGCTGGTCTTCTTCTTTCCCAGTTGATGATGTGTTTGAGAAGCTGGTGCTCCGAATGAACCCTCCTAGGTTATTCATTTTTTTTTCTTATTTAATGTTAATTGAGAGTCCATTTACCTAACTGGGCTCTTTTGTTTTCTTGAAATTTCCAAGCTGTAAATGGCGATTTAGTTTTTTTTTTTTTTTTTTTTTTTTTTAAATGTGGGATTTTTGCAGGGTTACTGTTGATAATAACTCTAGCAGGAAAGCCACTTTGATTAAGGTATTTGATAGATTTTTTTTTTCGGGGGGATATGTTATAAAGCCACCTTGAGAATATGTTATAAAGTATTTTTTTTTGGAATCGTTTTTTTCCTTTTACAGGTTGATAGTGCTAATAAGCGTGGGAGCTTGTTGGAGGTGGTTCAGGTTTTGAATGATTTGGATCTTATAATTCGTCGAGCTTATATTTCTTCCGATGGAGAATGGTTCATGGATGGTTAGCTTTTGATTTTCGAAGGCTTAACTTGGTATTATGCTCTTTAGTTGTATGAGTTGTGATTGATATTCTTGTGGTCTTTGGTTCTTTGCAGTGTTTCATGTAACAGATCAGAATGGGAATAAGCTCTCTGAGGATGATGTTTCTGATAGAATTCAACAGGTAGATCTGTAACACCATTCTCTATTTTCACTTTATTTTACTCGAGTTTGGGTTGATTTTTTTATTTACAGACACTTCCTCAAAGTATATAACATTGATTTTAACCATTTTCTGCAATTATTATGGAATCAGTTCTTGGGAATTGTGATATATGTTTGTATGGTTTATTATAAACCTTTCATGCCAAATTTCAATCCTAGAATTAGTCGAGTCTGATATTTTCATCCTAGAAAATATGATTCACATTGTTGTAAGTCGATGACAGACTCCTCCCCATAAAAGAAAAGCAAAAAAAAAAAAAAAAAAGTCATTCATAGGGTACAAAACACTGCTAAAAAAATTTGGTTGGATGTTAGATGTCGTGGAATGAACATGGTTGGTCCAATTCTTGAGAGGTACAAATAAGGTAATAAAAGAAGTCACGCCACACTTATTTGGTAGTAGGCTTCAATGTCTTGCGAGGTCTTAAATCTTTACTGACATTCTTTAATTATAATAGGACCTGCCTTAGGTAAAGCAGTGGTTTTTGTTTGATTGCACTACGATTGGTTAGCTTCATCCAGCGTGGAGCCATGCTTATTCAGTCATGTTAATCGTTACATTTACATGTGTGCAGTCACTGGGACCAAGGTCATGTAGCTTTCGGTCCTTAAGAAGGTCGGTGGGCGTCCAAGCTGCTCCGGAGTACACAACCATTGAATTGACAGGAAGAGACCGACCGGGTTTACTTTCAGAGGTTTTTGCCGTTCTTTCTGACCTCAAATGTAATGTGATAGGCGCAGAAGTCTGGACCCATAATTCAAGAATGGCGTCTGTTGTTTATATTACGAGTGAAGCTACTGGATTGCCAATTGATGATCATGATACACTTGCTAAGATCAAACGGCTTCTTTTATATGTTCTGAAAGGAGATAGAGATAAGCGGAGTGCCAATACTGCTGTTTCTGTGGGTTCCACGCACAAGGAAAGGAGGCTACATCAGATGATGTATGCTGATCGTGATTATGATATGAATGATGCAGGACATGGGTCAGCAAGTGATCGGTCCAAACCATTTGTAACCGTAGAAAATTGCTCAGATAAGGGATACACTGTTGTGAACTTGAGGTGCCCGGACCGGCCTAAGCTACTCTTTGATACAGTATGCACACTGACAGATATGCAATACGTGGTATACCATGCTACAGTCATAGCTGAAAGTCCAGAGGCATATCAGGTTAGTCCTTATAATGTCAAGTTGCTTTTTCAATTTTTGGTTGACTGAGTTTATTTTCATTTGAGTTGAAAATTTGGTTCTCCTTCTCATAGTGCATAGTGATGAGTCGTTGAGAATTATATTATCATATGCTATCAGTTTGTGGTCTTATATTTCTGTCTGCTTTCCTATTTGGTCAACAGGAATATTATATCAGGCATGTAGATGGAAACCCTATTAGTTCTGAAGCTGAGAGACAGAGAGTTATTAATTGCTTGGAAGCTGCTATTAAGCGACGAACTTCCGAGGTACCAACAAGGAAACCTTTGCTTAGATTTTAGTTTACATTGAATCTTGATTTTGATGTCATTGCATTTTCTGTTAAACAGGGTATAAGCCTAGAACTTTGTTGTGAAGACCGAGTCGGCCTTTTGTCTGATGTGACCCGCATATTTAGAGAAAATGGTCTTTCAGTCACCCGCGCTGAGGTTACTACCAGGGGTTCCCAGGCTGTGAATGTTTTCTATGTGATTGATGCATCAGGAAATCCAGTGAAGAGTGAAACAATTGAATCAGTTCGTAAGGAGATTGGCCTGACAATACTTCATGTGAAGGATGATGCATACTCAAAATCTCTTCCCCAGGAGGGCGGAAGATTCTCTCTGGGTAATCTCTTTAGATCAAGATCAGAGAAGTTCCTTTACAACTTGGGTCTGATCAAGTCATGTTCTTGAGAAGTTCACTAAGTGAACTTGATCTGATCAGAACCTGTATATGTTGGTTTAGTCTGCTTTAGTTGTAGGATATCCCTCAGAACCAAATTGCACAGCTTTTAGTTCAATCCATTGTTGATCTTCGTCTGGTCCTCAAACTTGCTTGTAAAGCTTCATGTCAATACTTTTTCGCTTGCATCCTTGTTTTGAAGGATATTGTAAATACTTGCATTAATTACACTTGAGCCCCAGTAGAATCTTATTTTCAAAAATCTTAGTTTAAGCTTTCCAAGTACTCACAGACATACAGACAACAAGAAGATGAAGATGAAGGAAATGGGGCTGCGGCAGAGCTAACGAGGCTGATGATTTGTAGGTTGCAGTTAAGGTCCCCTTAAAGCATATAAACTATGAAGGGTTCCAGGGGTACTAGAAAATGACGTGAAGAGTTGAAGGTCTTTTTCAAAGTATGCTACCGATGGTCAATCTTTAACAACACCAGAATTTGTCATAATTTCAAATTATGGAAACGTCATAGCAGCCTTTTATTATTGCTTTAATAATTCATTCCTCTGTGCCTGATGTGTGTTGAGTTTGAAAGAATCTGCCATTTAGACTTCAGCATCCGCAAAAAGTAATGGATTAGGATTTGCACTTTGTAAAATTCTGTCTTTGTGAATACCATACCATATTTTGCTGGGCAATTTCAGAAATGACAGCAGCAGATTAGGCAATAATGCTTTTTCCAGGCAGGATCGGCTTTTACATGTCCCAGTTTGATTTGCTTTCTTTAACTGCATAATGTTAGTTTTCAAGCATCTTAATAAAAATTGTCACTCAAATTTGAGCATGGAATGGATAACAAGTTAAAAATATATTTGAGTTTGTCCACCATCTTACTTAAAAATAATAAAATAAAATAAGATAAAACACTGCACCAATGTCACAATTGGGTTTTTGGCAGCCTCCCACACTGTTTTTAGAATTTTTTTTTTTTTTTTTTTCTGGAAAATGAAAAATATCATATTTGTGGTAATAGTAAGTTATGTTTAATGAGAGGATGTCTCAGGGGTGTGATTTGGTGATAAATGATTTAAAACCTAATTGTTAGGTCATATGTTCGAATCTAGTGATGCTTTCTTGTAAGAATCTGGGTCAATCGGAGATTTTACTTGTTTCTGCTCTATTTAAGTCTGGATCAGGTGATTTGGTGACGGGATTTCCAATGTTTCAAAAAAAAAAAAAGATTATGAGGTGATGATCATTCTAATATTTTAATCAAGGCTTCGAGATTGACTAACTGCAACATTAATCTAAGAAGTGCTCAGTGACAAAAACGGTTAGGTTGGGAGTATCTTTTGAACCGGATTCAATTTCTAAAAAGCACTTTCACGTGTTTCATTCCAAGTCAGTGCTGAGTTAGGTAAGGCTCACTACAATACACAAATAGTAAACCTCTCAAAATTTTCTTCTCAATTCATTATATTCACATGGCATAAACAACGTGGGAACTTACCCACAAAATGAATAATAATTAAAATAGAATATAAAAATATATAGTTTTTTAAGCTGATAATTGTATGGGTCAAATTTGAACTAAGGACCCAAATATTATTATGTTTAAGGGCCACACATCAGACTTACATCCACTACAAGAAAATATGAAATTACCGATCGAATATGTTCGGTCGGTAAATTCTGGTATTTACCGACCGAATATCAACCAAAAAAGATAAAACATAATTTCTGACCAATTACCGATCGAATATTCAGTCGATATTCGGTCGGTAAATACGGCATTAAATATTAATTTGACGACATTTTATGATGACAACAACTACCGATCAATTTTTCGGTCGGTAATTACTAATAAATAGCAACCGAATTATATTCGGCTGCTATAATAATTATTAATTATAAAAAAAAATAATAAAAAATAAATTAGATATTTTACGGACCGAATTAAGTTTTTCATCAGTAACGCATACATTTTAAATAAAAGAATTTAAATTAAAAAATAATATATTATTAAACACACACTCTGTACATCAATTTGAATAATTTAATGCGGATTGTGTGTATGGACTCGCTCTTGCGTGGTACTAAGGCTCACGTGTGAGGCCCACCCATGGATGGTCTGGTGAGCCCCATAATTTATTTTTAAATGCAATGAGTTTACTAACCAAATTATATTCGATCGGTAAAATTTAATTTTTTTTATTTTTTTAAGAAATTACCGATTGAAGTGTATTTTGGTAGGTAATTTGGTCAGTAATATTACAAACCGACCCTATTTTCATTGGTAATTTATTATCGACGAGCCAAATTTCGATTGAAAAAATTCGATCGGTAATCGTAATTATTGACCGAATATTCTATTGATAATTTTGAGTTTTCTTGTAGTGATCATAGCGTGTCCCCTGGCGTTCATCTGGCCCTTGTGGTATCGTGGGCTGCTAACAAGGCCCAATCAGCATGGGTTCTGGCCGTCAGAATCACACTCGACGTGGACGTTCCAGTCGACATTGATTGCTGATGATATCAAGTCTATTGGGTTAAGTACGCATCAACACAAAGCTATCAACATGCCTGAGTTTATATACAAAAGTCACATATTGGGCCCACAAGCCATATAACTCAAAAGGTCTTTAGCAGACCCTAACCATACTACTTAACATTCCAACCGATAATATATGAGCAAGGTCCCAGTCGGTGTTGCCTCATATTATGCAGTGTTCCAGTAGACATGGCTCATCAGTCTGCACACAACCAAATTTATTCTTGACAAGGAAACTAAGTATTTGGATCAAGATAAACTACCTATAAACACGGTGATATAATCCAAGTGCAACAAAGATTACTCTAATCTCAGATATCTAGGCACTCCTAATTCAGTCCATACTCTACTATTTTTTTCCTAAATAAGATTGAAATACGACATTTCCAATGAATTATAAACCGACTAAAATACTAACTTCACAACCTATAAAAAATGAGAGGGGGTTTAAGGGATTGAAACATTCAAACTTTGGCTCTCACACTGGATTATGAAAGCATACATAACTCCTCAAACACCAACCTACCGTCCTCACGACAACTTACGAAGATCAAGGTAACTCTTAGATTTTCTCTTCCTTTTCTTTCCACTTGTCTTCGTCACTAACTTGAGGAGTGCTTACAACATCCATCACATTGGTGGGTAGTTACTCCATGTTTACTTTGTTACTTTGTCTTTATTTTGCAGGATTGCTAGTGCTCTTATCATACAAATTCTCGATTGTAGGCCGAAGGTAAAATTCAACGTATACAATTCGATTCGTTTAGAATTCATCACAAATTCGATTAGTTGATTCGTTTTGCCACCCCTATATAAAGGGTGGGTGGAAAATCATAAAATGGAACCCAACTGACAAGTTTTGTTCGGTTTCAATCACATTCGACCTGGTCTTAGACTATTCAGTTAAGTTTCATGTCGATCAAATCATTTTAAGCATCTCTTTCATGATCAATGCTCTAGCAATACACTATCCATTTTAATCTCTAAACAAAGGAGAAACTTATAATGTTTCACTGCCCAATCTCGATTGCCTGTAAATCATTTTAAGAAGGATACGAGTGATTTGTGATTAATTAAAAAATTTAGAGATTAAATCAAAAATTAATCGAAAAAGATAAAATTGATATTTTGTATGATTAAAAATAAAAATTCAAAAGTCATCTTTCAACATCTTCCACAATTACTAAAATCATTTAAAATCAAAAGATATTTTTGATACAAAAAAAAAATTAGTATCAAATAAAAACAATTATCCTTATTTAAAAAATATAATAAATTAAAGATATTTATATTATTACTTCGATAATAATTTATTTATATTAAAATATATACTCACTCATTTTAACAGTTTATAATGGAATCTCTCATCGTCACTTAAAATCATTACTCAAAAACCTTTAGGAAAAAAATATATTGAGAAGATGACAAAACGAGCACGAGGTGACGAGTATGTATCAAAGGCAAAATCATAGCAAATAATTAAGGGGCAAATAAAAAAGCGAGTGAATAGAAGACGACAGATAACAATAATTAGTAATTAATTAATTAATTAATGATAGTATAACAACGACTTCTTTTGTAGAACCAAAAAATCTGAAAAGGTTCACCTACAAAATCTGAACGGGCTAAAAGGGCCGTCATGCGGCTCCACACCAGTAAATGACTCGTCGTTTTCAATTTTCTCTGTCGTTTTACTTTATTCGTTGTGACGACAGCGATGCATAAGTACACGTGGAAAGGCAGGGATCACATATAGGAAGAGCAGACCAGGACCACTCTATCTGGGGCCTTGTAGTAAGTGGGCCCACTTTCGATCCCCGTCAGTTTCACGGTTTACTGTTATCCGTTGGATTTTGTCCACTACAGGAGGAGTCAAGTGCTGAGGATAGGGATGGCAATTTTATCCATAAACCCGCAAAAACCCGCCCGCAATGGGTAGGATTTGGTAAATATATTAGTGGGTGCGGTGCGGGTTTGGTAATTTAAAGCAAAACCCGCTGCGGGTGCGGTGCGGGTTTGGTATTTAAGAAAAAAATGCGGGTAATATTATTTTTTATTAATTAATATTTTTAGGACAATATAAAAAAAACATTCATACAAAAACAACTAACAAAACCTAAACCTAAAACATTAATCCACAGTTCCACACTCTCACTCAGCCGCAACCCGCAACCTGCCTAACTGAAGATTTTTTGCATGACTTTTATTGTTTTTTTTAATCACACTTGTTAATAAAATTATAATACAAAAATTTTGATTAAGTTCACATGATCAGAAACGGGAGAGAAGCAAAATAAGCTAGTGTTTGCTGCAACTTCAGTAGCTTTCCTGCTTCTTCATTACACTTACACCACTTGAGCCTTGTAAGCATCACTTTCATTACACTTAGCATAAAAATATGACCAAAGGTTGGTGATTACTTTATAGATTATTGTCAATTGAGTTGGAAAACTTAGATCATTATAATTATGAAATGAATAACTCGTTTTAATTATGTTTATATGAAAAAATAAACATATGGTACCGAGTCTTTCATACATTATATTATCTATGTACTGTATATACATACATTGCATGTTGTATATGTCAAATGAAAAATAAATGTGAAAACTACAGCTAGCAATTAAAAATAAATTATTTAATTAAAAAAATATATTATTAAGAATACAAAATAATTCAATATCTTAAAAACCCGCAAAAAATCCGTTGGGTACCATTGCGGGTTTGGTAATTTATTTTTATATGCGGTGCGGGTTTGGTAATGAAAATTAAAACCCGCAACAGGTATGGTGCGGGTTTGGTAATTCATTTACATATGCGGGTGCGGGTTTGGTAATGGCAAACCCGCACCATACCCTACCCACTGCCATCCCTAGCTGAGGATCGTATCGTATCTAATTGAATCGCATCCATCTTCGGAGATAAATTTGATCCGATTTGATCTAATAATCCGATCCGATTCAATGTCCACCCCTAATCTCTTTAGCCCACATTCTAATGATGTTAAACCATCTATTTTTAAATACTAATAGCTTTTTTATTTGAATTCTAAATTTGTAAAATTCTACATATAATTAACATATATGAAAGAAATTTTTCTCGAATTCAAACATATATAAAGTTATATATTCCATAACTTAAAAATGTGATTGTGTTAAAAAAAATATGATTATTGTTATAAAAATGTAACTATACTTACAAAAAATATATTTATCCTTATCAAAAAATATTAGTAAATCTTTAAAATGTGAATGACTAGACAAACAATATGACCGAATTCATTAAAATGTAAATTATACACCATAAGGAATTTCTATATTTTATCTATTGCGAATATTAATGGCGAACTAATCAACGAC
Organism: Zanthoxylum bungeanum; assembly: GCA_019454045.1. NCBI lineage: Eukaryota > Viridiplantae > Streptophyta > Magnoliopsida > Sapindales > Rutaceae > Zanthoxylum > Zanthoxylum bungeanum. The sequence goes on along the minus strand of SKCR01001192.1, from coordinate 99,989 downwards.
TATTTCATGTATATAAAACCCAAGTCACTTATTGTTAATGCCAAATATAAGAATTACAAGTGTTATTTATTGAATATGATGAATGTGACAGTTTAAAAGATTTTTCAAACCAAATGAATCCTCGATTTGGGCTTTCAGTACATCTTAAGCCCAAATATTCAAATAAAAAATTTAGAAGATATATTCACGATGAACAACACCCTTTCAAAAAAAAAAAAAAAAAAAAAAAAAAAAAAAAAAAAAAACAACTGAACAACACTATTAGGGTAAAATATGGCTCAACGCCATTCGACCGGATTGGTCCAAACGATTAAGCTTAAATCCCCCTAAAGATCCAGTCGACTGGACCTGGGCTCACCTTTGGAGTCCATTCGACTTTACTCGTCGACTGGAATTTCAGTCGACTCGACAGTCCAAACGACTTATATCCTATTGGCACACACGCCCAATACTTCAGCCGACTTAATTGGCACTAAAGATCCAATATGTTTGGAACAGCGAGATTCGAGTCGACTGACCAAGATTTCAAGAAACCTTCTCCATATTATTCAGCTGCCCATTCAACAAGATCCAGTCTACACACGACAAGTCCTACTCCTACTAGGACTCAAATCCATCTTTTAGGGATAATCCTCATGAGTTCGGTACTACTCGAAGTCCTAAAAGGATTACAACTATCCTATATACGAATTTAACTTGGACTCCTTTATAGGAATCCTAATTCCACTAGGACTAGGATCCCAAAACCTATAAAAAGAAGGGATCCTCAAGTGATAAGAATCTTCTTGTGTTTGATTTCAAGAAGACCCCTGCATGTGTTCTAAGCCCCAAGAACTATGAATCTTGATTTTGTAAGAACAAAATCATTCCAAGATCAAGTCCAACCCTTAAGTAACCTTGCAATTAAGAACCCTTCTTTATTTCTTTGGAGAATCTTAAACAACGATACAATGCCACAACGCTGGCCACACGTTGCTAAGCTTTTATTCCATAGAACCAAGAAAGAATCCATTCCCTCAAGATGATGCCATCACGGCCACACATATATGCATCACGTAAGTCACTTTATTTTGTTAAAAATGATTCTTAATTAATTATCAATTACAATGAAAAATCCCTCTTTAAATAAGTGGCTAACCTTAATTCTATCAAAGTATAATAACATCCTAGTAAAATAAACTCAATAACACATAAAAGCCTTCAAATTTTTGTGCATGCTCTTTCTAATTTAATTAAAGTTCAGACCAATATTTAAACATAACTCAATCTTAAAAACATAAAACATAAAAGCTGTATGGATAATTTGCATCCATATGTTGACCAATAAGGATTCCAAATTTCACTTTGATGTAAACTAAAAAATTATAGATCTATGAGTCTTGTTTTCAGTGCAACTTGAATCACCAATATCGGACATGAGATGAGAAAGTTACGGCCAATATACGAAGCCTGCGTAAATCTAAAGCTAGGCCGAGAGAATATGCACCTATTATTTTATTATCTGTATGATTAACAATATGGTAGAGCAACTGCAGACCTCAATCAATGCCATGGCTAATCAAGCGGTAATTCAGACAGTGAGGGCCGAGACTAGTTAGAAGGGGCATGAAAAGCCCGCTAGTAGGATTAATGGAGGCGTTATCCTCTATGATGAAGAATATATGACATAATATGCTACGGAAAAATTGGCAAAGTCCTAAACTGAGGCTGAATTGCAAAGTTTAAAGGAGAAAATGGAAGCGATGGCCCAGAAGATGAAGGGTAAACATGAGAACTTACTAAACTACAACGCTATGGCTTTCAAGGAGTAGTTACCCACCCAGTTGAGAATGCCTGAAATATCGAAGTTCAACAGGAATGGAGACCCAAAAGTTCACTTAAGGCTATATGTTTTTCTGATGTGTTCGGATGGACTATCTCAGTGCCAAATATAGAAAATATTTGGGATGTCATTAGAAGAAGCACTGGTTGTATGGTACCACAATCTTGACAAGAAGATAAAAGATGATAGGAGAGCCTTAGCGGAAGCCTTCCTAAAACAATACGTCATGGACATGAAGATAGACGTGTCGCTTTGTGACTTGGAGAACACCAAGCAAAATCCATACGAGAATTTCAAAAAATATGTGGATTGCTGGAGATGTCAGCTTCTAAAGATGCAGAAACGATCCTCCGAGAAGGATCAGATTAAGATGATAATACATAGGACTAAGCCCTCCATCTATAATAAGTTGATAAGAATAAACTCCATGATCATTGATTTCAGATAGTTGAAGAAGACATGCATGGACATAGAAGAGGAAGAAGTTGAAAATAAGAAGTTCTACAGCCAGAACAAAAGAGCTCTTGGTGGGCCTTCAGGAGCCAAACCCACTTCTGTTGAAGTCGCTACTATCCGCATCCTCCAATTCTCCAACCTCGGTTGGCCTCTGTCGAGAGTATTTGAAAAACTGAAGAGACAAGGTCTATTGAAACCCCTAAACGCCAAACCATTACCAAACCCCATACCTCGACACCTCAACATAGATTGATACTATCATTTCCACAAAAAAAAGGACATGATATCGATAATTGCAACCGCCTCAGCCACAAGATCCAAGACCTCATCGATGGCCACAAAATACCTGACCTCGAAAATACCAACCCAACAACAATAGAAACCCACTACCTAACCATAATGTTGTCATACCTTCGCGAACCTACATGATAAACTCACGCCTACCCGAAGAATATGTTTTATGAACCTTCCACATTATGGGAGTATAGGACAGCAGCGACAGTGAAGCGCAAGAATGTAATGAGTTTTTGAAAAGTTTTCTAGCAATGACGAGGAAGAAGTTAAAAAAATGGCTAGAAGTGGAAGATTCTACAATGACACTGCTAAACAAAATGGAGAGATAGAAGAAAGAAGGAAAGGTAAAGAGAAAGAAAAATGAGAAGATAATGCAGTACTCCAACATTTTAAGAAGACTCGAGCCCTAATTAGTACATCGGACTTATTATGTTGCTCTCACGGACATACAAGGGTCATGGTGAGGCCTTGTACAAATAATGGTACTCGTAAACATAGATCCAATGGTAGTCGCCCGATCTGTCTATGGAACAAAGAAACAAGTAATCATGTTTTTTGAAAGAAAAACTCCCAATGAAAGGGAGAAACCACAATCATGTGTTGTTCATCAAAGCGGGAGTTAAGGTAAGAAGACCTCGTGTGTACTGGTGGAATCCTCCATTTAATGTGTGTCCGCTAAGGATTTTACCCAGACTAGGCATCCGAGTGGAAGAACTGACCCATTCTAATTTGACAATCAAAGCCTAATGATAGTAAACATAGAGTATAAGGCACTTTCACGACCACAATTAAGGTGTGTCCTCTTGAAGATGAAGTTGAGTTCATAGTGATAAACATTCAAGCTACCTTCACTTTACTCTTAAGGAGGCCCATGTTCCAAAAACTTAGAGGGGTACCATCGTCACTGCATCAAATGATCAAGTTCCCGCATAAAGGGGAAACCATCACCATTGGGGATGAGGAAGGCAACACTGTAGATGCTTTAGATGTAGAACCGTTTACAAGGTTCTAAGTGGCAATAGTTTTTGTAGAATGGGTAGACCTTATGGTGGCTGTGATCATAGAGATGATGAATTACATGGCAGACACTGGACTAGGGACGCAGGGCCAAGGCGTGAAAACATTGCAAACAGGACAAAGAAGTGGCAGAAGTAAAGAAGATAGGAAATAGATTGGAGGATTATTCTGCACGGGCAATATATCAAAATTTACTATTTTTCCTATGCAAATATGTATTTTGACCTCATTCTGGTCAAATTTTGGAAAAATATTCAATATGAAAGTTGTAGATCTTGGTCTAAGTTTTTGACGGTGTAAAGATCACCAAAATCGGATATCATAAGCAAAAGTTAAAGCCAGAAGACTTAAATTTTCCCGTGACTCAGTTGAGTTAGAAAGAAAGTGTTGGAATTGAAAATATATCCCGACTCTTCGGATGGGATTTCTAAGGTTTCTAACCCTCTAACACATGATTACATGCATAACGACATATCATGCATGATGAATTTACTGTACTAGACATGTCATGAATAACTGGGGTGTTACATGTAGTATGTATATCCGACCTGATCTGCCAAGAAACCTCACATCAACATGTTTCCTTCTGATCGTGGGAATCCATCTTCACATGGTGTAACCTCATATTTTCTACATATAAGACCTCATCCCTTCTGTGTTTGCCTCACAAAAGCTATTTTTCGTCTCTTTTTCATCTCTGAACACATTTCGATCCTTGTCTTTTCTGCCCTAAACCCCATCATTATTCACAGAACCACTGGTCAATTATCTATGTCTGGCCAACTATTCCATATATCCGGCCATCCCTTAATGGCATTCAATCACTGCTCAGGTTATCTGATGGCTCATACTCTGCTAGATCCTGTCTTGTCCCAGATCCATGGGGTGTCTGATTAGTTGCCTTTAGGCCTAACTCAATTTTCTACACTTCGTTATCTCCATCGTGTCAAAGTGGATTACGTATTTCTTAAGGTTACTTCGACATTCTGAGATACTGAGAATCATGTATTTTCTTCCATGGCTATGAGCTATGCCCCATTCGGAGGTGCTTGCAGCCATTATAGGTCTTCGATTTCCTCATTCTATTCCTCTAGCAATGCCTTTCTCAAAAAGTCAGTATCTGCTAGAAGCTTTCGCAATTGTTCTCCTTAACCATGTTGTGGTGAAGAAAGTAATGCCCACCTCTTCATTCATCGAACTATCTACACTATCGGATGCCGCTTATAGCATGAAGGTAGGGTCCCACAACTGGATAAGTATGGTAATATTTTGTATTTTGGCTCGATACCTCATGTTTGTCGTGATAGTGAAAGATGCGACTACCAATTACTTCACATCATTCAAGGTATCTGATGCGGTCGTGATCCATTGGTCGTTATCTAGGCTTAAATATTTATGGTTGGATGGAATCACAAAATGTCCCTCCAACCAATTCACGGGAAGTCCGTTACTTTTGTAGGTTTGCCCTAAATTTTGGCTGTCTTTTTGGATTTTTAGTCGAGTGGGCTTCTCTAAATTTTCCCTGGGCTACTACTTCAGGTTTTCAACCTAGCGAGCTGACCTTTTTTTTTCATGTGTGGCAGTAGGAAAAGCTGAAGCTCATCATTCCTCCGCTTGTCTCCATCCTAACCTCATACGGTCTCCGACATCACCTCGTCCGTGCCTTGGTGAGGAATAACTTTTCTTATGATGTGTGTAGAGAGTGGCTGCAGCGGCTGTCAGATACTAAAATTTAATAGATGTTCCCTTAATGGCTTCGTAGCCATGTCACCATATACTTATTTGGTCATTACGTTCCCATTCCCGATCTCCAAACCAGTTCAATCTATCTGCCAACCAAGCTCTATTGACACTATAGGTGCTTCCCGCCTCTTATCCCCGAAAGGCGTATCTTGCAAGGTGGTATTGTGTCTCATTCTTTCTTAGGTCATTTTCATAGCAAGTGGGCATAATGGCGTGCTTGGACTGTCACTAGCCCATAGTCTTCCAATGTATCCAATGATCATGACTCTTTAGCCATCCTTTCTGATCTAGGTCCTGAATTCGAAAGACAAAGAATATGATTTATGCATGATTCTCCTGAATTTTCTCATTTACCATTTTGCATTTCGTGAACATTTTGTACTTTATTTTAATAAAACATTTAACATTTTCTCTTATTACATGCGTGAATACATTTATTATTTTATTACAATGGTACCCATGTTGCTAATTGGCCCTTTCAGGTTTTTCAATTGGCTATTTGTCTTTCACTTATCCCTAACTTTTGCCTAAACCATTTCTGGTCTAGCCGAATGTGCTCTAACTTTTGCTTGGGCCATCATTTGTGGATTTTCAACCCAATGAGATTTATTTTCTAAACAAAGTATTTCTTCAGCCTATCAATGCTGATAGGCTTCGTGAACTCATTCCCTTCCAAGTCAGACAAAAGCTCCACTTCATTTCTCAAAACTCTATTGACCAAGTATGGTCATTCCTAATTGGGCCTAAACCTCCCTCGTGTGTCCATTTCCAACATCCTTGACTCTTCCAATACCATATCCTTTATTGTTTCAATACCATATCCATTTTCTTGATCTTCTCGAGTCAGACCTTTTTGTTGAAGGCTCTAGCTATCCTCTTCTGGTATAGTTGGGTGTGGTACATAGCCCTTATTCTCTTCTCATCTAGCAAGGCTAACTATTCACATCGTCCTACAATCCATTATTTTTCGGGTAAATCTAATTCTATCATAACCTGCATTGATTGTACTTCAATCTCTACTGGCAGCACGACCTTCATCCCATACACTAATTAGTACGACGTAGTTTATGTCAGTGTTCTCACTGAAGTTCTATATCCCCATAGAGCAAATGGAAACTTGTCTACCCAATCCTTATAGGTTTATGTCCTTTCAACTAAGTTCTTCTTTAGAGTTTTATTAGCGACATCTATCGCCCCGTTAGCTTGCAGACTGCATGGCGAAGACTTGTGATGCCCAATCACATACTTCTATAACATAACTTTGGTTTCTCATTGAAACTATATCCCATTATCTATCACTATATAGTGCGACATACCATACTGATAAATAATATTTCGAGCGATGAATTTAGCCATCTGGTTGGCGGTGACATTGCATAAGGATTCAGCATCCACCCATTTAGAGAATAATCATCGGTCACTACTATAAACTGATGTCCATTGGAAGCTTGCTGCTTGATTTCACAAATCAAATCGATGCTCCAAGCTGAGAAGGGCCATGGTTCTGATAACTTGTGCAACTCTGTTGGTGGTAGATGATTCAAGTTCCCGTGAGCTTGACAAGCATGATAATGTTTCACCAATTTTGTACAATTTGCCTCCATCGTCAGCCAATAAAACCCCTATCGTATGATCTTTATTGATAAGTTCAACACACTCATGTGTGGTCCACATACCCCGACGTGGAATTCTTCCATCACCTTCTGGGCTTTTTCTTCATTTAGGCACATCAACCGCACTCCATAGGCTTGTCTCTTATACAAATCCCCTCTTAGGCTTATGAATTTAGAAGTCAGTTTTCGGATCGCCATCATGTCTTTCTTATATACTCTTTCTGAGTACTCTCTATGATCTAAGAAGTTCTGAATGTCATGGTACCATGGCTTTCTATCGTTAAACTCAATTCCCACGATCTTATCTGCTTCATAGCTGGGCTTGTTGGTTGTAGTTAATACTAGAGGCTTCATAGTCAATTTCTCCATATTCTCCCAAGTTGAAGCTAGAATAGCCAAGGCATCCGCCATCTGGTTGTCTTCCCGGGGTAAATGTCAGAAAATACATCCTAAGACATTATGCAATAAAGCTTTCAAGTATAAATGATATGGCATCAATTTATCTTCTTTTAACTCGCGAACCCCGCATATTTGTCGGATTACCAATATTGAATCACTATATATCTCGGCGTCTTTCTCCCCTAAGGTTATCAGCACCTCAAACCCAAAAGTACAGGCTCTATATTAACCTACATTATTGGTAACCAAAAAAGTCAGCCTTTTAGCTATAGGTAAGGTCTCCCCTCATAGGGTTTTCAAGACAATCCCAATTCCAGCGCCTTTACAGTTCACAGCTCTATTGAAATACATCTTCCAGCCCTGAATTTCTATAGCTTTGACTCCATTGTCTGGGAACTCAAACTCATACTTGACTCTTTTGATTGGTTGTTGTGCCAAGAATTTTGCCACTGCTTACCCCTTATCACCTTCTTGGTGATATACTCAATGTCGAACTTAGTCAACATGACTAGCCACCTTCTTAATTTCTCGACCAAGGAGGTTCCGACTGCAAATATCTTAACAGATTCTCCTCTGTGACTGCTCATATTTTATATGACTGAAAGTAAGGTAGTAATTTTTCTAGAGGATCGTACTACTGACAAACAGATTTTCTCTAATTCTTGATATCAAGTCTCGTATGACAACATATTTTTACCGAGATAGTATATTGCATGTTCTATTCTAGTATCACTTTCTTGTACCAGCATTGCCACCAGTGCTTCAGATTCCACGACTAAGTATAACACTAAGGGTTTACCAAGTCTTGATGGCTTCAAAACTAGTGGGTTGATCAAGTACTGCTTGATTTTCTCAAAGGAACTTTGGTATTGTTCATTCCACTCCAACGATTGATTCATCTTGAAGATTGGCTCACACACCGAGGTCAATTTGACAATGAACCGATTGATGTATTATATCTTCTCTAGGAATGCTCTCACTTATTTCTCTATTTTAGGCGCGAGCATCTCTATTATTGCCTTCATCTTCCCTGGATCCACTTCTATTCCCTTCTTTCCTACTGTATGCTCTAGTAAATTTCTGGATGTGACCCCAAACATATATTTCTTGAGGTTTAGTCTGAGGTTGTATCAGTCCACCATCTGAAGAATTTTCTCTAGTGTAACCATGAGTCTTTCTCTAGTCTCGGACTTGAATATCATGTCATCGATATAAAACTTCATCTCCTTATGCATCAGATCATGAAACAGGGCGGTAGCCATTCATTGATAGGTAGCCCCTACGTTCTTCAATCCAAAAGGCATTACGTTATAACAATAAATTCCTTATTATGTGATGAAGGTTGTCTTGTGTTTGTCTTCTTCTGCCATAAATATCTGATTGTACCCGAAAAACCCATATATAAAAGTGTATATAGCTGATAATGTTGTGCTATCCACCATAATATCTATGTTAGGTAAGGGAAAATTGCCTATTGGGTAAGCCTTGTTTAGATCTCTGTAATCTACGCACATCCTCACCCTTCCATCTTTCTTAGGAATTGACACAATGTTGGCTAACCATTATGGGTACTTAACCACCTCGAGGAACCCTACTTCTACTTGCTTCTATACTTATTCTCTAATATTTTTCATCCCACTCTGATCTCATTCTGTGAAGCTACGATCAGGCAAATACTTTTGCATAATTTCTTAATAAGCTCTATAATTATTTCCTATCATCAAGGGTAACCTCACTTGCGATTAATATATTCTTTGGGTTTTCACATATACCAAAATTAAATACATTTATTTAATGGAGTTGATATCAAATATGCTCTTGCCATGCATGTTATGATGCGTGCTAAAAGTAAAAAAAATCTGGTAATAAGCTAAATCATTATTTTACTGATTTCAAGATCAAAGTTACAAAATAATTCTGGTTCAAAGAGATTTTCAGAGTCATCTTCTTCTTCTTTGGCATGATTAGTGTCTTCAAGCTTCAGTCCTTCCAATTGGAGTAGTTCTTCTTCCTAATTTTCTTTCTTCAGTTTTGGATCTTCCTTTCCCTATCTGTCGGGTTCTGCTCCCAGTTCATCATATCAATAAATATCTCGAAGCCTGGTACTGTGACGTCATTGACTTCACACGATTTTAGAGCTCATTGATACCATTCCTTCAAAAAGTATTCATATAGCCCCATCTATTTCTTCTTGGGCTTTGCATCTTCCACGGAATATCCTAACCCTCTTTTGGTAGTCTGCCCTTTGAACTTAGGCAGTGAACTTACACCTTATCCTCTAGCCTATAGCCCAGTATTGGGCTTGTAATTCATTTTCTCCATGATCCTATCAACTTTATGATCTTCATATTCATTAAAGATTGGCGCGACTTGAAACCTTATGAAAGGTTGAACTTCTAGTATCCCTACAACACTTTTTGTCTCAGATCCAATGGTAACAACTCTTTCCCCATAAAGGAACTTGATAACTTGACGTGGGGTCGATGACACTCCTCATAACTTACGGAACCAGGGCCTCCCCAAAAGTATAGCAAATGCAGCTGGAATGTTCAATATAGTAAATTCGACCTTATCTTCAATAAGGCCCACCTTAACAATAGCTGGGAAAGTGACCTCAACTCCTCTTTTGCTATCATCATAAGCTCTCTGGTTATATCGAAAGAAATCAGTTCCTCCATTTGGATGCCGAGTTTGGGTAATAGTTTAAGTGGGCATATATTAATGGAAGAGCCATCGTATACCATTACACATGAAATTCTATTGCCTCTAACCTCCGCCTTGATGAACAATGGGCGATTATGGTTTCTCTCTTCCATCGGGAGCTTCTCTTCCGAGAAAGTGATGACTTGTTTTGCTTCTTGCTGGATAGACCCGATGATTGTTATTGGATCTGTATATGTGGGTACCTTTACTTTCCCAAAGGCCTCACCATAACCTTCATGTGTTCTTGTGAGGAGCATAGCAACTCTAAGATGTTGATTTTTGCCCGAGTCTTTTTGAGTTGTTGGAGCACAGTGTCTTCCCATTCCTTTTCTTCCTTCTCTTTTTCTTCCTACTCTATTCCTTTCTTAGCGATATCATTTTAAAATCGACCACTTCTAGTCATGTCATTGACATCTTCCTCGTCATCGCTGGAGAAACCATCCTAAAACTGATTATACTGTCCAGTTTCACAATCGCTATTATCCCATATTCCCTAGATATGGGCCTGCTGGTTGAAAGTTTGTAGGACATTATGTTCGGGTAGGCCGTAGTTGATCATGTAGTTTAGTTTTGGTAAAGGGTTTCTGTTTTTGTTTGGTTAACACTTTTTAGGGTGTAGGATTTTACGGCTATCGATCGGGTCTTTTTGTTGGAAAATCTATGATTTCAGATAACAGAGATCTTGGTGGGGATAGCCTTGGCTCCTAAAGGTCCCTCGATTGTCTTTTTGTTTTGGCTTTTCAACTTCTTCTTCGATGTCCATTATAATCTCTTTTAACTGCTTAAAATATGAAATCATGAAGGTCATCATCCTCAACTTATTATAAATAGTGGGTTTGGTGCCTTGATGATCATCTTATTTCGGTCATTCTCCGAGGGCTTTGTCTGTATTTTCGGCAGCTGGCTTCTCCAACGGTCAACATACCTCCTTGAAATTTTCTTCATGCCTCTGCTTGGTATTCTCTAAGTCATGAAGTAATAAGTCGATATCCATATCTGTTACATATTATTTAAAAAGCCTCAGCTAACGCCGTCTAGTATTCCTTCATTTTCCTCTATAGTTGTGATATCATTCTACTAGTACCCCTTCTAGTGACATCCCAAACATATTCTACACTTGAAGTTTGGACAAACCTGTAGAGCTCATCAAGTACATCGGAATCGGCTATGGAATTTACGTCCTGGTTTCCATCTGATATATCAAGGGAAAATATAATGCACACATAAAGCCTATATATATATATAATTCGAATTTCCAAATTTTAAACCATTAAAAATAATTAATCCTATTAATTTATTTTCATGTATATCATACTCCAATTAAACCCTTTTAAATTTCATAAAATCAAATTTATGATTAGAATATCCATGCATCTATTACATGTTATGACATGTGAAAATGCAAGAGTATGCGTCCTAAGCTATATCACATGTTAGTCAAACATTTCGAATTAAATATACATATAATATAAAAATTAAAATTACATTAACCGTCCTCTTATTTTTCCTATATTAATCTAATTAGTACAAAATTTACCAAGGCATCCATTGGTCTTCAAATCTTGCTCCATGGATTGGGAAAAACTCCTTATGAAGTAGTTGACGACATCGGCTCTCCAATTTATATAAAAGTTGATACAACTCAAAAATTACACAAAACTTATTTACAACACTTTGTAAAAATTACCTTATGGGCTTACATTCCCCAAAAATAAAATAACATAAAAATAAGAGCCGGAAAGATTTACGACCAATACAATACATTCATCATATGAACTTAAACAAATATTCATCACATGAACATAAAATTTGTGCCTACTCATCACAACATGCAAAAATATTTATATCACATATAAACAAATAAAAAATAGAAATTTTTTAATAAAAATTAGAAGGATTAAGAACACTTTTCAATCTCACTCCTGATGCCAATTGTAGGAAACGATTTCCCGTGTGGCGAAAGCGTGTTAGACACCAGGATCGAACTTGAAATTTTTTTATGCCTTTGCCCCTTCTTAGCCGAAACTTTCCAGCCTTTTTGGACTTGCTTTACTTCTGTTTTCAATGATTTTTCCACCCCGAAACAGCAGCCCAAAAAATGGAATGTTGTGGACACCGAAAACACCCTTACGCGCGCACAGCTCACTGTTTTGTGCTAGTTAATCACTGATTTTTTTACAACAGTTCAGGATATTTTTGGCACTCCAAAATAGTCCCTAAGTGTCCAAAAATTATCCTTTAAAGTTCCGAAAGAGATACACCAAAAACCAAACTCAAAACACTTTCCAAATGGAAGAAACAAGTGGCCGCAGTAAGCAGATTTTTCTGCTCACTACTGTAAGAATAAAAAAGGAAAAGTGAAGTTTTCAATTAGATTTCCAATAAGTCTCCCGTACTATGACTCATAACCAACAAAAGCAAGAGTGAGATTGACTCACCAAATAAATCTCTAAACACTTTAGAGATTAAGATTATCACACACTAATTTTTTTTTCTTTTTTTCTTCTTCCTTTTTCTTTCAACTCTTGAGAGAAAAATAAGAACAAGGGTGGCTAGGGTTTTTTCAAGTGAGATTTATTAAAAGAAAATAATATTTCATTTTTGTACTTAGGGTTTAGGATGTCAAAAATTAAACAAAACCCTTCCCTAGTTTTTCTCAAAAATTCGGCCAGCCCTAAATTTTTGTAACATCAAAAGTTTCATGATAAATGTCATCATAATGACACTAAAAGTGTTACTAATTAAAACGGTGTAACTACCATTTTTATTATAATAAATTTTAAAATCATTCATTTTCAAAAGTGATATATTAAATAATTTAATATTTACAACCCATTTTTAAAATAATAAATGATTATCTCATAATAATTTATTTAATTAAAACCTTATATTCAATTTAACATAAAGTCTCATGTGTGACAAATATATTATTAATCACATTAATAATAATATATGTGAGTATAAAATTGGACTATCCAATTATATTTAATTTGCTACTGTATATCCAGCTAGCACGGGGACCAAATGGACCTACAGTTACGAGCTCTAATAATCCCGAAATATTAATTAAACTTTTTAATTAAATATTTCAAATTATTAACTTTAGGTTATTCCACTAAAAACCTAAAGTTGTACTCTCGTTGTCATAGATATATTATATAAGTCAAACTACGTCGGTGTCCATCGATATAGTCATTACATACGGATTGACCATTCACGAGTATCTCATAATTAGAACTCGGTCAAAATATATGTTATACCCCTCTAATTATTTTTGCCATAAGTATCATTGATTCTCTAATGAACGATTTATTCATAACTATTATGAATATTAATCTTTCTATTCGTAACAGAAAGACATGGGCACTCTAATCATTCAAGTACCGAATCAACCCTTAAGGAAGATATTCCTATACTTTTTGTAAGTAGGAGTTAATTCCATATTGACCGGCGTAATCACACGCGTATAACGCAAGCACACGTATCGTTCAAGTAGTATAAAAAATATCGATCTCACGAGGACTTAAAACCTAAGCTATTAATTTATGAAGCCAAATTTTTACAAGTATCTAATGGATTGATTGTTTGATTGGGTGGTGACTTTAAATTTAAAACTAGTAAATAAAATTATGCGAAAGAAGATTGAGGAAAATTCAAGATTTAGAAACTATCTAGGGTTGTGAATTATTCCAATATCTTTTTTAAAGATGAAGTGGTTATTTTACGTTTGTGTAATATATTAGTTTATTAACCTGGAACACGAAATTCTGCAAAAGCCTCTGTCGATGGTCGGATGTAAATACCCAGTGTAACCCAATTAAACCATATGTCTATGTCAACCAAGTTACCTGAATTCATTAAGATTAAGCTCCAATTGTGGCTACCCCCGCCCAACAGGTATATGTCTATCATGTAAGGAAATATATTAAAGGGTTATCTATCCTCAAGGAAGATCGTGTGCTATTAAGTCTAAGGCTAAAACCTAAAATTTATTTGTCAAGTTTGTTTTAAGTTTACCAAATCAATCTTATTAATGACCAGTTAACAATAAGCATTAAGCTTAAGACTTAATAAATAAACATTTATATTACCCAAACTATAAAATAACCCATTATAAACCAGTGATATTGGAATTCATCACAACCCCAGATAACGGATTTAGCTAAGACACATATTTACGGCTAGTAAAAGCTTAAATAAAATAAAAAGACATAAAGTAAACGCTGGAAAGTAAAAGGCGGAAAAGTAAATGTTGGAAATTAAAAATGTAAAAAAACAATAAAAGAAAATGCTGAGGTTAAAGGATCCACTTTTATCACTGCTATTTTAGATATCTCTCTTATTATAATATATAAACTTTGCGTGATAATTATCAACCAGCCATATAGGCGGTATCCTGATTAAATCAAATTAATAATTAATTACCAATCGACCAACCAGGCGGTATCCAGTTTAGTCAAGTTTAAAACCAATTTCAATAATTACCAACCGACCAATAAAGCGATATTCTCATTAAGTCAGATTTTAAATAGTTTATATATTATAATTAAGGGAGATTAATCTAAATATTAGTAATAAAAGCTTTACCTTTTACCCCAGCAGGGTGGAGTTACCTCCTCATTACTGAAAAGTAAAAACTGAAAAAGTAAAGAAATGAAAGTATTGTTACGTAAAAGTAAATTGCAGAAAGTAAAGACTGAAAAGTAAAGAAAAGAAAGTGCAAATGCGAAAATTAATTACTGAAAGCTGTAAATAAACAAACAAGATACAATATTCTTAGTATTCTTAAGGAATTACATAGAAGAAGGTATTAATCAATTCTGATATTTCGGCCTGAATTTATAGGCACCAACGCGTCGCGACGCTCCATGATTTACCGTGTAAAAACCGGATTTGCTGACACGTGTCCTGGCGGTGTCGGCAGCTGAATGATTGTGCTGACATGGCAATGACGTGGCGATGTTGATTTTTCACAGGATGTGATGGTGATACGTATCCCGGTGCACGATAGCGGCGCATATTAACAAACGGCGCACATTAGCACATTGCATTTTAGTAAAACTTCTCTGATTGGTCCACGTGTCCCGGTGCACATTAGCAGACTCCGGCACACGTTAGCGGTCACAATGCAGGCTGCGAGTCACGATGCGCCAAATGACAGTTTTGCCATTTTTGTCCGTTTTTGACTGTTTTGGCCATGAATTGATTCCAGAGAGTCCTGAAACTTTATTTATCTACAAAATAACACAAAACACATCAAAATATTCACAAAGCTCAAGAAACTATATAAAATATTAGGTCAAATGAGAGGAAAATAGTGATACATTTACCACTCATCACACCCCCAAACCTAACATTTTGCTAGTCCTCGAGCAAAATAATGAAATAAATAAAATAAACATCTTTAAAATAAAATTAAACTAAGCCACTTTAGTAGGGATCATGGTTGAATTTAGCGTATGCAACAAGCCATTAAACCCCTAGGTGTCCCTAGTGGACGAGTTGTAATCTCGTGAGGGTTTACAGCAACGATACCCACAAACGTCAATATTAAAACTAATACACACAAAAACAAAAAGACAAGAGAAAAGAGAATAAACAAGTTAGTGACTAAACATGTGAAACTTCTTATCCAAGTTAAGAGTTGTTTTCTTTCTTTCTAAATTACCGAATAAGTAAATTCTCCGTTTATTTTTACCATTCTCCATATAAACAGCGAACAAAATATTAATCAACTCATTTTCCCACAATAGTCACAAGTGTAGTTGAGAAGAGAGTAATATTTTTATCCTAAAGTTATATCAGAATTCACACCTTTTTTAAGCAATTGAATATTTTTCTGATTTTTTATTTATTTATATACAATATCTTTCATCCCTGTAGCGAGCTTTGGGCCAGTGACTCCCAAACCAGTTGGTTTTAGGGCACTAGGTGTTAAAACACCCCTACAGACTTAATAACTCGGATCTCATACGTTTTTTTTTATTATCTCATCATTTTTTTAGATGCTTCCTCCAATTAAACTAGAGCACTGAATATTACAAGCTTTTCAATCACAACTCATGTCCATATGTTACCATGTATGTTGATAATACCTGTCAACTGAGCATATCAAGATTCATTTTAATCAGTTTTATGGAGAATTCACAAATTAAATAATTCAAAAGGAAATAAACAAAAATTAACTTGTTCCGAAATAGGTTGAGATACGTCTCAGTAGTGGAAGTTCCTTACACAGCTATCTCATACCAATTTCACCTGATTAATCAAGTTAAAAACACAAAATAATTTTTTTTTTAATTTTAGTAATTTTTTTTTTGAAAATTTTTGACTAAAAATAATGCAATAAAAACAAGATACTAGTCAATTATTCCCCTCCCCCAACCTAAATGAGACATTGTCCCCAATGTCTTAAAAAGTAGAAGAAAAGTTTAGAATATAGTACCTGGTTAGCTGAAATTCTACATTTAAAAGGAAAAATAAAAGGTTAAGATCCAAATTTATCCGACGCTTCTTACCACGATCATTATTAGACCAATTAATCTTTGAAATTATAGGGTCAATTTATGGTTCAAAGGCTAAGATTTGGTCAATTAAATCTGGGGCAGTTATGGCAGTGAAGAGGAGTTCTTTTACAGATTTTGACACGAACCCATTTCTCCGAGCATCATCAAGAAACACACAAAGAAAATCATAAAATCCATCAGCATTAAACAGTCCAAGCGGTTTCTGGTGTATGTTCAAGTTTGCCCAAGATAGCACTGTAAAAATTTCCTTCATCGTGCCCAAGCCACCTGGCAAAGCAATAAAAACATCAGCACGGTTAATCATTTGCACTAGTCGTTCAGACATACCTGGCACGATCAGTTCCTCTCCGTTTGATGGTCCTATGAGATTCACCTCTACCAAGGGTTTTGGGATGATTCCCAGAACTTAACTACATCCTTCCTGCACAACCCTTGAAACGATTTCCATTAGTCCAAGATTGCCACCGCCATATACTAAGTGCATATTCCTATCAGCTATGACTATACCCAATTCATGTGCTGCTCCAATGTATTCTGGCTTAGAACCAACACTAGTACCGCAAAACACATAGATATTTACAACTCGTCTTCTTGAAGTAGCTTCCATTTTTGTATTTTCTCTCAAATCTTGATGCCTTCAAGAGTGCAATGATGAGTTGAATTTGTAATACCAGAAAAAGGGTGAGTAATAATAGCACTAGTACCTGCGAAATGACAATTATTAGCTAAAAAGTAAAATAGATCGTGAAAAGTCAAAAAGTCTGGATCTTGTCGGAGAAAATAACAAAACAAATCACACTTATTAGGAAAAGACAAAGAGATAATATTTACAAGAAGTAACGGCTTGAATGACGTCTATGCGTCAGAGACAAACTTCCCATCCAATTTTCTTATAAATTGGCAAACAAAGTCTTTTAGAGTCAGATTCCCGAGACTGTACTGTTGTCTTTTTTTTTCGGAATTGTGTATATAACATGTGAATAGCATGATGCACATATCCACTGGAATGCGTCTCAAGAGTCTTAGATATGTCATCCAAAGTCTCCTTACTCAAGCCATCCCTAATGAATTTAATTTTATCTTCACGGTTATCAGACACCATTCCTAAAGAACGACAACGAGTATTACATGTCATGCGAGCACATTTATAGCAAACACCCAACTTTTTAGCTTTTCTGTTTTTAGCATAGGTGCTTTTTCCTAAACCATGTAGATATGAAATAAAAAAGTCAGGGGACTCACCTGCCAATTGGAACCATGCTTCAATAATCCAACGAATGTCATTAGGAATACCTTTGATCATCAGTAGTCTCATCTGTTCCAAGCGAGCTTTGAAAACTTTCATCAAAGAGTTTTGAGGGAGAGAAGGAAATTGTTTGTGAAGATTTGCGAGAACGTCTTCCATCGTGAAATGACTTTACATGCAAAAATTAAACACACAAAAATAAAACACACCAAATCACAATATATACACAAATTGTATGGGTTGCCTCCCTGCTAGCGCTAAGTTTAAAGTCTTTAGCTAGACATGACTGCCCGAACGTTAGGCTGGATCTGAAAGTGTGACACTTTCTTTTTGTCGCTCAAATGATTCTCCCCAGTAGTGTTTAACATGCTTGTTTTTAACCTTGAATAATTTGTTGGAGTTGGGATCATGTAACTCAACGGCTTTATCTGGTAAAACTTTGGAGATTAAGAATGGACTTGACCACTGTACGGGCCAAATTTGGGCCAGGGGTATTTTCGACTTTTCACTCCAGGCCCAATATCAGTGATAGCCCAATCCCTCCAAAACAGTACCCTGTATAGACTTGGGCCAAGGACCCAGTTACCTTCTCAGGCCCACACACAAAGAGAGGCCTACCGAGCAAACCCAAAGGCCAGACACCAATTACCCATCAGTCTAAATAGCCCAAAGCTCTCAAAGTAGGCCCATTTGAAAGCTAGTCACAAGCCCATACCCAAGAAAATATCTAACCGAAATGGCCTCATAACTTATCAGTTACCAATCCCAGAAAACACTTGAATTCATAATTTCCTCCCATCATGGATCACCATTTCCAACACCAAACGAACGAGCCATTAAGAGCATTAAATACACACGTTTCTCGAGTGTGTATATAAGAGAAGAAGTCTACAAGGGAAAAGGGGGAGATTACAACCCTAAGCTTAGCTATTCTCACCGGCCCACCGCCCTCACGTCAGTCAACAAAAGTCATGGTAACATCAAGCCTTGCTCTTCCATTATTTACAGCTTTCTTCACTATTGACTTGAGCATCGGAGGGCCTACGGCACCCACCACACCGGTGGGTGGTACTCCCCGCTCATTCTACCTTTGTTTTGCAGGATCGCTAGTGCCCCAACCTATAAATTCTCGATTGTGGACCTCGGGCAAAAACCAACATCCACAACCACCGTGATTTTGGCTTCTATGGGAAGAGTTTCAACCTTGCTTTGTTTAACATTACCCTCTGCTCTGATTCTAGTTGTATGCGCACTAATTTCTCATCATGTCTCTGTAGGCACTGCATTTTGCATATAAGTCCCGATGATGAGTCTCGTACGGAGGCACTACTCTTTAAGTTGCGGAAGTCGCGGGAAACGAATGTCGGAAGGGGAAATTCAGAATAAGTATGTCATCGGATTCAATTCACATGTTCACTGCTTTCGTTCGTGCTGCGTTCGTGAACACGTTCGAACATCCAGCAGATTGTAGACGTTCGTGTAGCGTTCAAATCGGTGTTCGAACGGTGTCGGTACTTCTGGTTTTGTTGCTAGCCTAACGCCCAAGCCCAATTAGCCCACCAAAACCCACCCAAAAATAATTAAAACATTTCAAACATGTCACAAATTAAAATAACATCCTTCCTAAATTAAACAAATCACATACCTAATCAAAACAAATCAAATATATGATCTTTCTAATTAAGCCAAATCATGTCCCCAATTAACTAGATATTTTCCTTGTGAAACACTAATTAGAAATATTCCCCCCATAATTACTTGATCCCATTCCTATTCAAACAAGAGAAACCCTAGCCTTTGCCTATAAAAGAAACACAAATCCAACCTTAGAACCCCTAGCTCATTCTCACAAAAAAGCACAAAAAGAAATAAACCTAGTTCACATAACCAAGATAAAAAAAAACAAGAAGAAAACAAATAATTTTCTCTCCTACCCTACTCCACCATCACGGAAACACTCACTAAATAACCCATCCATTGCCGCATCACACAACCCTAAAAAAACCTCCACATTTTCGCATAAACGAACCCCCCATACCAGCCATACCTTCAAGTAAAACAGTCCCAAATCACCCCAAAACAGTGAACAAATCACCCCAAGACAGTCCCTTAATACAGTGAAAATAGTGACAAGAAAATACAGTGAGAACAGCGAACAAACAGAGGAAACGATGACTCAACACAGTGAGGCAACGAACGAGAGCAGTGGACCAGTGAACCGGAGGAGTTGCGGAGTATCAATCATTCTGACGGCCGTGTAACGCACTTTCGAGAGACGACCTAAGAGGTTAGACCTGAGGGCACCCTTCCTTTTATTTATTTTCTTACTTTATTTTGCATGAGTTTTGTGGGTTGGTGCATGATGTGACTTCCAGATGAATGGAATATGTGTTCTCTCTTATGGTATATCAGATGGAAACCCGGACGTAAATTCCATAGCTGATTCTGAATGGACGGTAGTGCGGTCTGTACTCGGGATACAACGCCACATACCGCTTGAGAGACACACATATTTCGTTTCATCCAACTTTGTGTTTGAGTTTGATTTAGTCGCTAGTATGTTATTTATGTTTAAGCATGATTTAGTCATTTTCGCTTTACTTTCTGCCCGTTATTTGTTTGTGTATTGATGATGTAGTGCGCATGGGCTTAGTATGTTGGTCTAAAGGTTCTCTATTTGAGGGAAGAAAAGTCCAAAAGGCTACCTTTACGACAATACTTTGTTGCGCCGGACGAAGTATGTTTGGTTGAACGTGAGATATGTTCAATCGAGTATACGAAGTCCTACATTGTTGTCTTTATTTTATATGCATTGTAATGTAATGTACATGGGCTAACTATGGTGGATTAAAGGTCCTCTATTCGAGGGAAAATACCTAAAGGGCTACCTTTACCACGATGTTTTTCTGCCCCGGATGAAATATGTTTGATTGAATATGAGATACGTTTAATCGAACATATGGAGTTCCACATCATTGTTTTATTCATTTGTATGCATAGTAATATAATGCGCATGGGCTAACTAGGATAGATTAAAGGTCATTTATTCGAGGGAAAATGCCTAAAGGCTACCTTTACCACGATGTTTTGCTGCGGCTTTTATCATGTCATTCACCCTTTGCATATCATTGTTCTATTTACGCATGTATTGCATTCTAGTGCGCATGGGCTAACTAGAGTGGATTAAAGGTCCTCTATTCGAGGGAAAATGCCTAAAGGTCTACCTTTACCATGATATTTTGCCGCGCCGGACGAGGTACACTCGATTGAATGCGAAATGTGTTCAATCGGACACATGAGGTCCTACATTGTGCATTTGCTTATCTATGTATGTGTTTCCGTCGTCTATCATGCATCATGTCTTGTCTTTTTCGAACGTGTTCTCGAATTCTATACGAACGCAGACCTTCTGTTTACCGTTCGAACGCGTTTACGAACGCTACTCGAACGTGCATGTGTTTTCATTGTTTTATCATGCATCAGGTCTTGTCCTATTCGAACGCGTTCTCGAACGCTATAAGAACGTGAACCTTATGTTTACCGTTCGAACGCGTTTACGAACGCTACTCGAACGCGCATGTGTTTTTTTTTTGTTTTATAATGCATCAGGTTTTATCCTATTTGAACACGTTCCCGAACGCTATACGAACGCGAACCTTCTGTTTACCTTTCGAACATGTTTTCAAATGCTACATGAACGTACATACACTGAACCGATTCCTTTTTATCACATTTCATGCCTAATTGCTTCTTGGGTGATTTCTCTTGCATTATGTAATTAATCATGCCATTCCATTATTGACACTTTTGCTGTTATCATCCATTTGTATTCTCCCATTCATCTATTTGATGTGTTCGCAAGATTGTGTTCAAGCATGATTAGGTCGTTAGGATGTTACTTGTTTCTCAAGCATGATTTAGCCAATAGTACGTTATTCCTCTATGCATGATTTTGTTATCTTCTTTCGCAATAGGTGTTTAATTTACATTTATGTTTAGGTTGTTATTTATTTTTCGTGTTTGATGATTCAACATGTTCCTGAGATTATTGTGTGATATCGTATGTTTGCCGTCATGATGATTTCTTTTATACATGCGAACTTATGAATAGATTATCCTTGGAAATATATGTTGCTTAGGCTTGGTTAGATTATTGAACAAATCATAACATTACAAGTGGTTTAAGTAAGGGACCATTCTGAACCTAACGGTTTGAAGTATTCCCTTGCGAGGGGTGAGTGCGGCCTTAAATCATATTCCTGATTCACACCGAGTGGCGACTCCATGTTACTTCTCTGGTTTAGTTCCCCCGCGGCTATTCCGTATTCTCGACCGGGCCTCGAGCCCGGGACAACGTCACCGATTTCTGTGTCCTACAGTGTGGCGACTCCAATGGGGATAGAGAATTGGCCCCGAAATAATGCCTTGTAATGATTGTGATTTGTGCTTTAATTAACTGTGTTTACCGTGGGTTGAAAGGGTTTAATCAAAGGCACTTTTAAGGCTAGGTAATGGTTTGGTGTCTTCCCTCATTCACTACATTTCTATAAGGAAAAGCTGCGAAGGCACCTAGATAATCATGTACTTGTAGCCTACCGTGATGGACTAATTTGAAGGACTCGTTGTTTATTCCTGTCACCAAGGGATAAGAGCCTAAGAGGCTTGGGTTTTTAAGAGAGTTCGCTCTGACCTCCCTCTGGGGAATCTACAACGAGAAATCTATTTTACAGCCAGTCATGCACTATAACTCGTTGGCACGTACCATAAGGTATAAAAAAGGTGCGCTCACTTGGTTGCTCGAACCCTTGAGTGGGGAGACCTAGTTATGGGCAATCCTCGCCAGCGAGAGTCTTTGTCCACACTCCCGCAAACCCACACGTAGACCAGAGTCGTTTGGCCTATAGCAACTATTTCCTTGTGCTTGTGGACCATCCTCATTTGGATGCAGTTGGACCTCTTGTCAGAAATATGAACTTGTTGGGCCATTTAAACCGGGACGAGCTCGTATCCTATGACAATTGGGCCAAAAGCTTCCGAAATGTCGATGGGCCGCTCTGTAGAAATTATCTCGTTATGCTTGAATTATCTCGTTATGCTTGTATTTGGGGACCATCACCATTTGGATTCAGTTGGACTTCTTGTCAGAAATGCGAACTTGTTGGGCCATTTAAACTGGGACGAGTTCGTATCCTCTGACAATTGGGCTAAAAGTTTCTGAAATGCCGATGGGCCATCCTGTGTTTGGGCTCTTTATCATTTGAAGTTGTTTAACCACGTTATTGCAAAGGTGTAAACCTGTTGGGCCTTTTCAACTAGGACAAGTTTGCACCTTGCAATAATATGATTGAAGCTTTAAAATGACAATGGGCTGAATTATATGTTCCACACATCGCACGTATCTCATGCATCTCATGCATACACATATCATGTTAACTCTCTTGTGTCTTAAGAGCCATCATAGATATCCGTTGGGTTAGGGAAAAAGGGAAGACTTGTTAAAAGGTCGATAGAAAACATGAGCGAATCGGAGAATGAAACATCCCGTATGGATCAGTTGGAAACCAATCTCACCAAGGTTACTAAACAGTTGCAAGCCTTGACTGCTCCTATGGCCAATATGGTTGTGCCCCGTGCTGAGGGAAACTCTGAGAATGAGAGGTGTGAAGACCCTCCGACTAGATTGAATGATGATATTCCGGGTTTTGATGATGATATGGCTGAATATGCTGCGGGGAAAGTGGCAGGGTCTCTAGCTAAAGTGCAGAAACTCCGAGATCAGGTAGAGTCGGTTACCCGTAAGATGAGGGGAAAACATAAAGACCTGCTAGATTATGAGGCAATGACCTTTGAAGAACAGTTGCCAGCTCAATTCAAGATGCCAGATAATGGATCCGAAGGTCCATCTCCATCAGTATGTTTCAGTTATGAGTTCTGTGGGTTTATCCAAGTGTCAGGTTCAGAAAATGTTTGGGATGTCACTCGAGGGGGCTTCCATGGTATGGTATCACAACCTGGAGAGGAAGATCAAAGAGGATTGGAGGGAATTGGCAGAGGCCTTTTTGAAACAGTATGTCACAGATCTGGAGATCGACTTGTCACTCCGGGACTTAGAAAACACCAAACAGAAGCCAGAAGAAAGCTTCAAGGAATATGTAGACCGTTGGAGGAGCCAGCTTTTAAAATTACAGACTCGGCCCTCAGATTTATGGAAAGCTGATGAGAATGACTTCCATGATTACTAATTTCCGACAGTTGAGGGAAACTGTCATGGATATTGAGGAAGAAGAGGCTGAGAACAGAAAAATTCTATAGCCTGAATAGGAAGCCCATTGGGGGACCATCAGGTACCAAGCCTGTTGCTGCTGAGATTGCTGCTATCTGGAACCATCGTTTCTCCAACCTGGGTAGACCTTTGTCTAAGGTACTGGAGAAATTAAAGAGACAGGGACTTCTGAAACCCTTAGAAACCAAACCACTTCCACACCCTCCACCACCGCATCTCAACATGAACCAGTATTGTCATTTTGCACCAACAGAAGGGCCATGACACTGACAATTGTGTCTGCCTCCGCCATGAAATCCAAGACCTTATAGACTCCAAAAAGATACGCGACCCTGAAACAGAACAGCCTAACACACACAAAAACCCCATGCCGAATTACCACTTTGTCCCACCACCAACCTATATGATAAACTCTGGCCTACCCGAAAACATTGTCCTCAAATCCTTTGACTACCAAGCCTTTTGCCTGGGAATTTGGGATAACAACAACGAAGATGAAACAGAACATGGGAAGAATTTCTGGGAAGACTTCTCCAGTAGTGATGAAGAGGAGGTGAGAGGAATGACACGCAGCGGGCGTTTCTACAGTGATACAATTGAGAAGGGTAAGGAAGTGTTAACAGAAGGCAGAGAAGTGTCTGAAAATATGGAGAATGCTGAGGGGGATGCAGTGCTACGCTAGTTGAGGAAGACACGGGCACAAGTTAGCATCTGGGAATTGTTGTGTTCGTCTCAGGAGCACAGGCGGGCCATGGTTGAGGCCTTGAGCAAGATAGTGGTGACGGAGGATGCCAACCCCGCGATGTTTGTCAGATCAGTGCAAAAGGAAGCTTTGTAGATAATAACCTTTTCTGAGGAAGAACTCCCGGCCGATGGAAGAAATCACAACAAGCCACTATTTATCAGGGCTGAGGTGAGGGGCAAGAAGACATCTTGTGTGATGATAGATGATGGCTCATCCATCAATGTATGCCCATTGAAGATTTTGGCAAGGTTGGGAATGAAGGCAACAAATCTGGATCCCTCCAATATGACTATCAAAGCTTATGATGATAGTAAGCGATGAGTAGAGGGTACTTTTGCGGCAATGGTCAAAGTGGGCCCAATTGAAGATGAAGTTGAGTTTACAGTGTTGGACATCCCGGCCACTTTTTCTTTGTTATTGGGAAGGCCGTGGTTTCACAAGCTTGTGGGCGTGCCCTCCACTCTGCATCAGGTTATTAAGTTCCCATATGGGGGATAGATTGTCACCATCCGAGCTGAAGTAGATAATGATGTGGCTGCTTTATAGGTACATCCTTTCGCGAGGTTCCAGGTATCAGCAACTTTTGAGGAGTGGGTGGATCCTAAGGTGGCTAAGATCGTAGAGAAGATGAAGTTCGAGCCGGGTAAAGGTTCGACATTGCCAAACTTTAAGAGGCAGACTACCCGGAGAGGGTTGGGATACATGTCTAATGAGGATAAGCCGAAAGTCAAGAAGAAAGGGTTGAAGCTGATGGAATGTTTTGTGAAGGCAACGGGATTTCAGAGAGAACCTGAACCGGTAGAAGTCAATGGGATTGTGGTGCCCGGGTTTGAGATCTTTCTGGAGGTGATAAGTGAGAAGTCACTGGCATCAAAAATTGCGAAGAAGGAAGAAGAGAAATGGGAAGAAGAGCTAATGAAGTTGGAGAGCCTGACCCTCGAGGAAAAGGAGGAAGACCCAACTGTGGGAGATGAAGCATCTGTGGAGGATGAAGATGTTTATCTCTCTGATTTATTTGAATGTATTCCTGCATCTTCTAGAAATAAAGACAATCATTTTGCTTACTCGTCTGAGTCTCTCCCTTTCAATTTGCATGACTTGAGTATATTTGATATTAGTTCCACCAAAACAAATGCATTTAACCTTGGTACACTTGAGAGCCCCATGGAAATTCTAATTGCAAGTGAGGTTACCTCTGAGGAGCGGGAGAAATTAGAAGGAATATTGGCCAAATATGCCAAAGTGTTTGCTTGGTCTTATGAGGACATGCCTGGAGTAGACAGAAGCATCGCCCAGCATACAATTCCAACATATCCAAATATGAAGCCGGTGAAACAGAAACTTCGACGGATGAGACCTGAGTGGGCCGAGAAAGTCAGAGAAGAAGTCAAGAAACAGATAGATGTGGGATTCCTGGAAGTAGTAAAGTATCATGAGTGGTTGGAAAATATTGTGCCGGTGCCGAAGAAAGACGGGAAGGTCAGAATGTGTGTGGATTTTATAGATCTTAACAAGGCTTGCCCGAAAGATGATTTTCCTCTACCTCATATAGATGTGTTAGTTGACAGTGCGGCTTTATCTGCCATGTATTCATTTGCAGATGGGTTTTCAGGATACAATCAGGTTCTCATGGCTGAAGAAGACAAGCACAAGACGGCCTTTGTCACCGAGTGGGGCACATATTGTTACAAGGTAATACCGTTTGGGCTCAAGAATGCAGGAGCTACTTATCAGCGGATGGCCACTACACTATTCCACGATTTGATGCACAAAGAGATTGAAGTATATGTGGATGATATGATGGTAAAATCAGAGACAAGAATTGGGCATATAGAAGCATTGGAGAAGTTCCTTCAGAGAGTTGACAAATACAACTTGCGGTTGAATCCCAAGAAATGTGTGTTTGGGGTAACATCAAGAAAGTTGCTGGGACATACAGTGGGAATGGGAGGAATAGAGATAGACTCTAAGAAGATCAAAGCAATCACAGAGATGCCAACACCGAAGACTGAGAAGGAAGTCAGAGTATTCCTCGGGAAAATTCAGTATATCAGTCGGTTCATCGCCAGGTTGACGTCAGTATGTGAGCCTATCTTCAAACTGCTGAGAAAAGACCAGCCAGTGAAATGGAATGAGCAATGTCAAGTAGCCTTCGACAAGATCAGAGAATACTTGGTAAAGCCTCCTGTATTGAAACCTCTAAGACCGGAAAGACCTTTGATATTGTATTTGGCCATAGAATCAAAAGCACTGGGGGCAATGATGGTACATGCAGATGAGACAGGGGTAGAGCATACAGTCTATTATCTCAGTAAGAATATGCTTCCGTACGAAGCCCGCTATCAAGAAGTAGAGAAGATCTGTTTGGCAGTGGTATGGGCGTCCAGAAAACTGCGGCATTACTTCCAGTCTTACAAGATCCAGGTGGTAGCCAAAGAAAATCCCTTGAAGTATCTATATTCAGTGCCTTCACTAGTGGGGAAGTTGGGAAGATGGTTAGTGTTGCTGACAGAGTTTGACATTGAGTATCTCACCTCCAAAGTAATCAAATGGGGATTTGTAGCAGAGTTCCTGGCATTAGAACCTATTGAAGGGGATCAATATAAGTTTGAATTCCCAGATGAAGAGATCCAAGCAATAACAGTTCAAGGATGGAAAATGTATTTCGACGGAGCAGTGAATTGCAAAGGAGCCGGAATTGGGATTGTGATAGTAACTCCCGAAGGAGAGACCTTGCCTATGGCCAAGAGGTTGACGTTCGGAGTAACTAACAACATGGCCGAGTATGAAGCATGTGCTTTTGGATTGACTGCATTGATAGCCTTGAAGGCTGAGAGCATGGAGGTCTACGGAGATTCGATGTTGGTAGTCCGACATATGCAGAGAGAATGGGAATTGAAGGAAGAACGGTTGAAACCTTACCTTTTTTACCTCAGAAAGTTGGCACAGGCTATCCCTGATTGTAAGTTTCAGCACTTGTCGTGAGAAGAGAATCAGATGGCAGAGGCATTAGCTACACTTGCAGTGACTTGGGAAAATCCAGAGAAGTTAGTGATGAAACCACTGGTGCTGACAACAGCAAGCAGACCCATTTATGAGATAGAAAGAGTTTTGAAAGTGGAGATCGACGACGGAAAACCTTGGTACCATGATATTCAGCAATACTTGGAACTCAGAGAACTCCCAGAAGAAGCAAGCAGAAAAGACATGATAGCTATTCAGAAGAGGCCGTCGACGACAGACCCAAGAGGAAAGTTTAGACCTAACTAGGAAGGACCCTACATAGTGAAGAAAGCAATGGGAAATGAGGCAGTGAGACTATCAGATTTGGAAGGGAACGAGTTCACCGAGCCGATCAACGTGGATAGATTGAAGCAGTATTTTGCCTGAAGGAAAGAAGACCAAACAGTCACCAAGGGAATTGACAGAAGACCTAACCCAACGGGATAGAAAACTCATTCATACATGCATGCATACACGAAACATATTTGCATTCTTTTTGTGTTTGTTCTGTTTTGTAATAACATGTTTCGAAGAAGAAAAAGAGAAAGCGGCAAAAACAAGCCAACCAACAACGCATCAGTATCAGTTTAGGGGGCGAGGCCCACATCAGTATCAGTCTGTGGGCCGAGGCCCACATCAGTATCAGTTTTGGGGATGAGTCCCAGGGTCGAGGCCCACATCAGTATCAGTATCGGTTTTGGAGATGAGTCTCAGGTTCGAGGCCCACATCGGCATCAGTATCAGTTTTGGGGATGAGTCCCAGGGTCGAGGCCCACATCAGTATCAGTATCAGTTTTGAGGATGAGTCCCAGGGGCGAGACCCACATCAGCATCATTATCAGCAGTTTTGGGGATGCGTCCCAGGGTCGTGACCCACATCATCAGCAGTTTTGGGGATGAGTCCCAAGGTCGTGACCCACATCATCAGTAGTTTTGGGGATGCGTCCCAGGGTCATGACCCACATTGTCAATGTTATCGGGATGCGTTCCAGGGTCGAGGCCCCCATTGTTGGTTGCAGTTTTCGGGATGCCTCCCAAGGCCGTTGGACCCCTGAATCATCAGTTTTGGGGATGCGTCCCAGGGTCGTGACCCACATTATCAGCGGTATTGGGATGCGTCCCAAGGTCGAGGCCCTCGTTTTCAGTTGCAGTTATTGGGATGTGTCCCAGGATCGAGGTCCACTGCATCATCAAATCAGCTCGAAGCAGCAGGCAAGTCAGGTGGCAGCTGGCGAGCCAGGTAAGTAAAAATACATTGCACAACTTTGATAGGATTGTCATTGCCACACACTGCACAAGTCCCATCAAAGTGGGGGCGACTGTAGGCACTACATTTTGCATATAAGTCCTGATGATGAGTCTCGTACGGAGGCACTACTCTTTAGGTTGCGGAAGTCGCGGGAAACGAATTTCGGAATGGGAAATTCAGAATAAGTATGTCATCGGATTCAATTCACATGTTCACTGCTTTCGTTCGTGCTGCGTTCGTGAACACGTTCGAACGTCAAGCAGATTATGGATGTTCGTGTAGCGTTCGAACGATGTAGGTACTTCTGGTTTTGTTGCTAGCCTCACGCCCAAGCTCAATTAGCCCACCAAAACCCACCTAAAACTAATTAAAACATTTAAAACATGTCATAAATTAAAATAACATCCTTCCTAAATTAAAAAAATCACATACCTAATCAAAACAAATCAAATATATGATCTTCCTAATTAAGCCAAATCATGTCCCCAATTAACTAGATATTTTACTTGTGAAACACTAATTAGAAATATTCCCCCCATAATTACTTGATCCCATTCATATTCAAACAAGAGCAACCCTAGCCTTTGCCTTTAAAAGAAACACAAATCCAACCTTAGAACCTCTAGCTCATTCTCACAAAAAATCACAAAAAGAAATAAATCTAGTTCACATACCCAAGACAAAAAAAACAAGAAGAAAACAAATAATTTTCTCTCCTACCCTACTCCACCATCACGGAAACACTCATCAAATAACCCATGCATTGCCGCATCACACAACCTTCAAAACACCTCCATATTGCCGCATAAACGAACCCCCCATACCAGCCATACCTTCACCTAAAACAGTCCCAAATCACCCCAAAACAGTAAACAAATCACCCCAAGACAGTCCCTTAATAGAGTGAAAACAGTGACAAGAAAATACAGTGAGAACAGCGAACAAACAGAGGAAACGACTACTCAACACAGCGAGGCAACGAACGAGAGCAGTGGAGCAGTGAAACGGAGGAGTTGCGGAGTATTAATCCTTCTGACGACCGTGTAACGCACTTTCGAGAGACGACCTAAGAGGTTAGACCTGAGGGCACCCTTCCTTTTATTTATTTTCTTACTTTATTTTGCTTGAGTATTGTGGGTTGGTGCATGATGTGACTTCCGGATGAACGAAATATGTGTTCTCTCTTATTGTATATCGGATGGAAACCCGGACATAAATTTCGTAGGCAAATCCGAATGGACGGTAGTGCGGTCTGTACTCGGGATACAACGCCACATACCGCTTGAGAGACACACATATTTCGTTTCATCCAACTTTGTATTTGAGCATGATTTAGTCGCTAGTATGTTATTTATGTTTAAGCATGATTTAGTCATTTTCGCTTTACTTTCTGCACGTTATCTGTTTGTTTATTGATGATGTAGTGCACATGGGCTTAGTATGTTGGTTTAAAGGTTCTCTATTTGAGGGAAGAAAAGTCCAAAAGGCTACCTTTACGACAATACTTTGCCGCGCCGGACGAAGTATGTTTGGTTGAACCGTGAGATATGTTCAATCGAGTATACGAAGTCCTACATTGTTGTCTTTATTTTATATGCATTGTAATGTAATGCACATGAGCTAACAAGGGTGGATTAAAGGTCCTCTATTTGAGGGAAAATGCCTAAAGGGCTACCTTTACCACGATGTTTTGCCGCGCCGGATGAAATATGTTTGATTGAATATGAGATATATTTAATCGGACATACAGAGTTCCACATCATTGTTTATTCATTTGTATGCATAGTAATATAATGTGCATGGGCTAACTAGGGTGGATTAAAGGTCCTCTATTCGTGGGAAAATGCCTAAAGGGCTACCTTTACCACGATGTTTTGCTGCGCCTTTTATCATGTCATTCACCCTTTGCATATTATTGTTCTATTTACGCATGTATTACATTCTAGTGCGTATGGGCTAACTAGGGTGGATTAAAGGTCCTCTATTCGAGGGAAAATGCCTAAAAGGCTACCTTTACCACGATGTTTTGCCGCGCCGGACGAGGTACACTCGATTGAATGCAAAATATGTTCAATCAGACACACGAGGTCCTACATTATGCATTTACTTATCTATGTATGTGTTTGCGTCGTCTATCATGCATCAGGTCTTGTCTCGTCTGAACGCGTTCTCGAACGCTATACGAACGCGAACCTTCTATTTACCGTTCTAACGCGTTTACGAACGCTACTCGAATGCGCATGTGTTTTCTTTATTTTATCATGCATCAGGTCTTGTCCCATTCGAACGCGTTCTCGAACGCTATACGAACGCGAACCTTCTGTTTACCGTTCGAACACATTTACGAATGCTACTCAAACGCGCATGTGTTTTTTTATTTTATCATGCATCGGGTCTTATCCCGTTCGAACGTGAACCTTCTGTTTACCGTTCGAACACATTTTCAAACGCTACACGAACGCACATACACTGAACCGATTCCTTTTCATCACATTTCATGAATAATTGCTTCTTGGGTGATTTCTCTTACATTATGTAATTAATCATGCCATTCCATTATTGACACTTTTACTGTTATCATCCATTTGTATTCCTGCATTCATCTATTTGATGTGTTCGCAAGATTGTGTTCAAGCATGATTAGGTCGTTAGGATGTTACTTGTTTCTCAAGCATGATTTAGCCAATAATATGTTATTCATCTATCCATGATTTTGTTATCTTCTTTCGCAATAGGTATTTAATTTACGTTTATGTTTAAGTTGTTATTTATTTTTCGTGTTTGATGATTCAACATGTTCCTGAGATTATTGTGTGATATCGTATGTTTGCCGTCATAATGATTTAATTTATACATGCGAACTTAGGAATATAATATCCTTATAAATATATGTTGCTTAGGCTTGGTTAGATTATTGCACAAATCATAACATTACAAGTGGCATAAGCAAGGGACCATTCTGAACCTAACGGTTTGAGGTATTCCCTTGCGAGGGGTGAGTGCGGCCTTAAATCATATTCCCGATTCACACCGAGTGGCGACTCCATGTTACTTCTCTAGTTTAGTTCCCCCGCGGGTTATTCCGTATTCTCGACCGGGCCGCGAGCCCGGGACAGCGTCGCCGATTTCTGTGTCCTACAGTCTCTTATTGGCATTTTCTTTGTACAGTTTGGCATTCTCAAAAGGTTGTATGTGAAATTCCTCCAATTCATTGAACTGGTGGAACTGTTTCTCTTTTGTTGCTTGTAATGCAAGAATAGGCTTCTTCAGTGTGCAATACACTTTATCTTCAGGCTCCACAGACTATTGACATGCTTTAAGTTTGTCACTAGAACTTTGCATTGCATTGGAGTTTTGGATGGTACTATGTATCACATCAAGTCTGAAACATTCCTCATTATTTTCTTCATCCGGGAAATTAATGGCTTTGAAAACATTGAATGTTACTTCTTGGTTCTGTACCCTCATGGTTAGTTCTCTTTTTTGTACATCAATAATGGTTCGTCCTGTAGCCAAGAATGGTCTCCCAATGATGATCAGCACGTCTTCATCTTCCTCCATATCAAGGACAATAAAATCTGATGGGAAAATAAATATGTCAACCTTGACCAGCACATCCTCAACTACACCTCTCGAAAATACGAGCGTTTTATCAGTAAGTTGCAGAGAGACTGAGGTGGGCATTGTTTCTCTAATCTGTAATTTCCTGAAAATAGAAAAAGGCATCAAGTTAACACTTGCACCTAGATCACATAAAGCCCTACCGAAGTTATGCTCTCCTATGATGCAAGGAATGGTGAAACTATTAGGGTTCTTCAACTTTGGGGGAAGCTTCTTATAGATAATAGCGCTGCATTCTTCTATTAATTCTACTGTCTCATAATCTCCCAATCTTCTCTTTCGTGAAAGAATAGCTTTCATGAATTTGACATAGCTAGGCATTTGTTCCAAAGCTTCTGCAAATGGAATGTTGATATGCAGCTTTTTGAAGACCTCCAAGAATCGAGCAAACTGCTTGTCCAGTTTTTTTTTCTGGAGACGCTATGGAAAATGTGGAGGTAGAGTGATTCTTTCTTGATCTTTTTCTTTTGCTTCTTTTTCCTCCATCTGTGGAACTGCTTCGCTGCTTTCTTTTGGAACTTCTTCAATGGATGCCTTGATTCCAACATCTTTTTTTATTTCTGTACCGCTTTTTAAAATGATGGCATGACATTGCTCATTCCTCATGTTCCTTGGATTTGGTTCTGTGTTACTGGGAAGATTTCCTGGCGGTCTGTAACTCTGAGCATTGGCCAATTGTCCAATTTGATTTTCCAGTGCTTTAATAGACGCAGATTGGCTTTGAATCATAGTATCGTATTTTTTTAACTGGGTCAGCACTTCCGCTATTCCTGGTTCTTTTTCATGCTCGTGGTTTTGCTTTTGGAATCCTGGTGGTGGATTGTGTTGGGTTTCTAGAACATGCCAAGGATCTTCTAAGTCATGATTCGTGTGAATACTAAAAGAAGTTGTGGAAAAACTTACATTGATCGGTTGGATGGATGTATGAAATTCAAAACTTTTTGTGTTGTTGAAGAGCTCCAAGCTTCTCCTTGTGTTCCAAACTCTTGGGAATAGTTTCCCTAACACCTAGAATGACTCCTTTTTATGCTAGCAATGAAGAAATTTTGAAACAATTTCTCAGGGGGAGAGGGAAGCTCACGGCAATGGTGAGAGGAGGGAGAGAGTTTCTCAACTTTTGTGTTGTGTAATTGATTTCCAAATCCAATTACCATTTATCAAAAATCCAATTAGGTAAATGTCATTCCAAATGAATAAAATAATCAAAGTGTGTAAAACAAGCCACCATAATCACCACCAACTTCTATCAACCAAAAATGAATAAAGTTGACTAGTGATGTGAGTTGGTGGGCCCCACTTTAAAATTAAAAATTCGAGTGGGCCCGCTTAACATATTTCGGGCTCGGGTTCGTTTAATTTCGAATTAACGAATTTTCTGTTGCGACATAATTAAATCCAATTTAATTAAATAATCATGCATTGCAAAATTATTATTAAAGTCGCTTACGAATTAATTCTAAATTAATTCGTTCGCCCGAATTAAAATCCAATTTTAATTCCGCTTTGAAATCTAATTTCATTTAATATATCAAATATATTATATTATCGATTAATTCCAAATTAATCGTTCTCTCTCTTCTATTCGAATTTTATCCCAGATAAAATCTTGCCGTAATTAATCCTAGATTAATTTTCTCTCTCTCATAATTAATCCCAGATTAATTCTGTTCGAGTCAAACGTCATCGGTGAATCTTTGGGAAGCGACCTATGAGATCCCTGGATATATTGGCAGTAAAACCGGTCATCGGACTATCCGAATACGTGTTTACCCCATACCACGTTCTTACCGATTTACAAGACATGGTTGGCTTCTAGCAAAACATTGTGCCTACCCAATTCTCCAGAAATATTCTTTTAAGGAATACATAATCTATACCAGGCGTAGTATACTAAGTATTGCGTATTACGATCCAGTATCGAATATCACATGTTAGGCCTGGGGCTGGAATTGTGTCTACCCCGTACGAAGCATATATCGGATCACTAACAACTAGTCTCTTTAATCGGATAATCATGACCTTGTCATATTATCCCGATAGTTGCAACATAATAGAGTACTAGTTATGTATCCATGTGTGATCATCATTTCCATATGACTGAAGTGATACTTCCATCTTGACATCACACCCAATACACTACGATTCTCAATAAACCCAGAAGAGGCGTTCACAGAATCTGTTAAAGCCCTTGACGACCAAAACCAATCGTATTGATTGTCGCAAGTATTAGCGATGCAAGTCTCAGGTTAAGACCAAATACACCTACCGTGATTCGGATTCCCAAAGACACATAGTCATACTACGAATGGGATTCCGATGGGTCTATCTAGAGCGAAGCTGTTCCCGTACCATCGGTAAACAGAACCTCATATTACACTTGCATGAGTATTCAATACCCAAATATATGAGAACTATATCGTTATGCTTCCATAACGCGCACAGGTGTAATACTAGCATATTCCGCATTATCGATGTCCAGTCTCGATAATACTACGACTAGGGATATTTATTGATTAAACCTTTCGTGGATTGATACTGTCTATATATTATTAATCCGGAACTAATCATAAGGACTTTTATCATTTATATATTCAAGTAATCTAATTATAAAATGATAAAATAGCAATTTCTTTTGTCACATAGTTAATTTGTACAAAAACCATAATGTCTTTTACAAATAGTGATGCTATGGGTCATAATTGTCCAACAATATCCCAATTGGCCTATAGCCAATCACTCAAGTATCTAACCTGTCACTCAAACTTTTGCTGAGAAATAGCCTTCGTCAGCGGATCTGCAATATTGTCATCTGATGCGACCTTCTCGATCTTCACATCGCCACGATGTATGATCTCACGAATCAGATGGAAACGTCGAAGTACATGCTTGGATCGTTGATGAGACCTCGGTTCCTTAGCCTATGTTATAGCCTCGTTATTGTCACAAAACAAAGGAATGGGCTCAGCTGCTAACGGAACTACTCCTAATCCAATTAGGAATTTACGGATCCAAACTGCCTCTTTTGCTACCTCAGCTGCATCGATATATTCCGCTTCTGTTGTTGAATCGGTAACAGTCTCTTGCTTGGAAGATTTCCATCTCATTGCTCTGTTGTTCAAACCAAATATGTACCCGGATATCGACTTACAGTCATCTTTATCGGTTTGGAAACTTGCATCGGTAAACCCAGTTACCTCAAGTTCTCCATCTCCATAGATTAAGAAAGCATTCTTAGTTCGTCTATGATACTTAATGATGTTCTTAACCGCAACCCGTTGACCATCACCTGGATCGGCCTGATAGCGACTACACATGCTCAAAGCAAACGAGACATCAGGTCGCGTACATATCATGGCATACATGATCGATCCGACTGCAGAAGCGAATAGGATCCGACTCATGTTGTCTCTCTCATCTAGAGTTTTAGGACACATGTCCTTAGATAGATAGACGCCATGTGACACTGGTAATAGTCCCCTCTTAGACTGATCCATGTTGAATCTCTTCAACACTTTATCAAAGTACGTGCTTTGGGAGAGTCCAAACAGCTTTCTAGATCTATCCCGATAGATTTTTATTCCCAGAATAAAGGCTGCTTCTCCTAGATCTTCATGGAGAATTTTAATGAAAGTCAAGCTTTCACCAATTGTAGCATGGGAATGTCATTGCCAATAACCAATACATCATCTACGTAAAGGACAATGAATGTCAGTGCACTTCCACTAACCTTCTTATAAACACAAGGATCATCCTCGTTTTGAACGAAATCATATTCTTTTATGATCTCATCAAAACGTTGGTTCCAAGAACGTGATGCTTGCTTCAATCCATAAATGGATCGATTTAACTTGCAAACCTTGTTTGCATGTTTTGGTACTACAAAACCGTCAGGCTGTTGCATATAAACATCCTCCAAAATGTTTCCGTTAATTGAGGTGTTCCGGGAGGAGTCCACTGTGAAAGAATACCATAATCTTTCAAGTAATCAAGAAACTCATTGCTCAAGTATTCTTCACCACGGTCCGACTGTAATGTTTTAATACTTTTGCCGGTCTATTTTTCTACTTCGTGTCGAAACTCTTTGAATTTCTCAAAAATTTCTGACTTGTGTCTCATAAGATACACATGACCATAACGCGATGCATCATCCGTAAGATTACAAAGTATTCATATCCACCTCTAGCCTGGCTAGACATGGGCCCACATACGTCACTATGAACGAGAGCTAACAATTCGGTGGCACGTGCACCTTTACCGCTAAAAGGTATTTTAGGCATTTTGCCTAATAAACAAGATTCACAGACGTCATATGAATTTGGATCAAATCCGTCCAAGTATCCACTCTTCGAAAGCGTGGATATATGAGTCTTGTTAAGTGTCTCATACCACAAAGCCACATATAAGTTTCATCTTTGTTACTTAATTTAAGCCTTTTGTTTGTCATGTTATATGTTTGAGATTGATTTATATTCAAAATATAAAGACCATTATTAACATCAGCACTGCATATCTCAAAATCATTTTATAAACAAAACACCATGTGTTTCTGAATACAAAAGTATACCCATATTGGGTTAAACAAGATACAGATATAATATTTCTAGTCAAACTAGGTACATAATAGCAGTTGATAAATTAAGTACATGCCCCGAGGGTAGTTCCAAAATGTAGGTCCCAACAGCCAAAACGGCGACTCTAGTCCCATTTCCAACTCGGAGGTCGATCTCTCCTGAAGCCAGTCTCCTGCTAATCTGTAGATCTTGTACATCAGTACATATATAAGTACCATAACCAGAATCAAAAATCCAATTTTAAAACTAGAAGTAGACATGTTTATCTCTATAACAAACATACATGAAGCCGGAGCCTTGTCCGTCTTCACTTCCTTCATGTGCGCCTTGTACTCACGGAAGTCACGCTTCCAGTGACCCTGTTTGCCACACTGCAGACAGACATCTTGGGATTTATCCTTTGCCTTCCCAGAAGACTTTGATGATTTGGCCTTGCCCTTTCTCTTCTTCTTCTTCTTCTTCACACCTCCAGTAGTCTTTGGCCAAGCCTTGGCAGACTAAAATGTCGAAGCGAATTGTGCCTCGCGCTTTTTTCCCTTCAAAAGCTCTTTTTATGCCTCTTTCAGCATTGCCATCAACTCTCAAAGAGTATTTTCTTGGTTCATCATATTGTAGTTCATGATGAACCCGCTCCAGCTGTCAGGAAGAGACTGTAAGATCAAATCTATGGAAGTCTTAGCCTCAAAGGTTATGCCTAGCTGACCCAGCTGTTCGATGTCAGCAATCATCTGCGACACATGGTGGTCGACATATGTACCCTCTGATATACAAGAGCGAAAGAGCTTCTTCTGCAATTCATACCTCTACGATCTAAGGTTAGATCGGTGAAGGTCCTTCAATTTCAACATCATATTATAGGGATACAATCCTTTGTTCTAGCGACGAAATTGAGGGGTCATTACAGTGAGCATGATGAATTGAGCAGTTGAGTTGTCATCATTGTGAGTCTTTCAAAGCTCAGGCTCAAGCGGCTGCTCTATTCCGGGCTTAGGCCCGAGAGGTCTCTCTATTGTATAGAGCATCTTCTTAGCCCCCATGACAATCCTGAGGTTCATATCCCAGTTGTAGGCACTGCATGTTTTGCATATAAGTCCCTATGATGAGTCTCATTTGGAGACACTACCTTTTATGTCACGGAAGTCGCGGGAAATGGACGTCGGAATGGGAAATTCAGAACAAGTATGTCATCAGATTCATTTCACAAGTTCACTATTTTCGTTCGTGCTGTGTTCGTTGTTCGTTCAAACATCAAGCAGATTGTGGGCGTTCGTGTAGCATTCGACGAGGCGTTCGAACGGTGTCGGTATTTCTGGTTTTGCTGCTAGCCTCACACCCAAGCCCAATTAGCCCACCAAAGCCCATAAAACACATCCAAATTAATAAAACACATATTTAACACATGGTGAAATTAAATAAAATCCAAAAATCACATACCAAATTAAAATAAATATCAAATAAAATCATGCCTAATTAAAATCAATCAACAAATATTATATGCCTAAACAAAACAAATTAAATATATCATATTCCTAATCTAGCCAATAAATGTCCCCCAATCAAATATTAGACTTTCCTTGTGAGACACCAATTGATTCCTTCATTTACAAACAAGGAGAAACCCTAGCTCTTTGCCAATAAAAGAAACCCAAAACCAAGACACTTCCCCCTAGCACATTGATACAAACCACAAAAATTCTGCAAGGAATTGACACCCTAGCTCATTCCCACAGAAAACTCCAGGTTCATTCACACAAGAAAGACCCAAGCTTATTGACACAACCAAACTCACACTCACAACCCTCACAAATCAAACACACAGTCGAGACACATAAACCCTTGACCATGCACGGCCATAGCCTTTGGCCACTTCAACCGAACTCACAACTCACAGCCCCTTTACGCGCAACACTAATCGAAAATCACACCCAAATAGCAGCCCAAATCACACCAAAACAACCCCCCAAAAACATCCAAAATAGTAGCCTAAAACACCAAAACAGTGACCGAAATACAGCAGCAAAACAGCAACAAAACAGCAGCGAAACGGTGGGAAAACAGCAGCCCGAACAGCGAAGCAGTGAAGAGAAACGTTGAACCAGTGAGTTAGACCTGAGGGCACCTTTCTCATTAGTTTATATTCATCTTTTAATTATTTGTTGAATTTTATTCGCATGAGAGTCATTGCATAATGTGTGTTGTGGCCCGTGAATGAATGAAAAAAGTGACGCCTCTTGTGGTATATAGGATGGAAACCCGGACATAAAATTTCATAGCCGATTCCGAATGGACGATAGTATGATCTGTACTCGGGATACAACTCCATGTACCACTTGAGTATACGGCACATATTTTATTTCACGTTATCTTGATTTGTTTATTATTCGCTACGTGATTTCCGCATGTTATTGGTTTATGTAATGATGAGATAAAGCGCATGGGCTTAGTAAGTGCGATTAAAGGCCCTCTATTTTGAGAGGTTAAAATCCTTTACCACGATGCTTTGCCGCGCCGGATAATGTATATTTGATTGGATGTGAGATATGTTCAATCGGATACACGAAGTCCGATATCGTTGTCTTTACTTTTTATATATGTATTGTGTTGTTTGCGCATGGGCTTAGTAAGTGCGATTAAAGGTCCTCTATTTTGAGAGGGTAAAATCCTTTACCACGATGCTTACCGCTCCGGATAATGTGTATTCGATTGGATGTGAGATATGTTCAATCGGATACACGAAGTCCGATATCGTAGTCTTTACTTTTTATATATGTATTGTGTTGTTAGCGCATGGCTTAGTAAGTGCGATTAAAGGTCCTCTATTTCGAGGGGTTAAAATCCTTTACCACGATGCTTTGCCGTGCCGGATGAGGTACACATGATTGGATGAGAATGAGTTAAATCGGACACGTGAGGTCCTACATTGTGGATTTGTTTGTCTATGTATGTGTTGCGTGCATCAGGTCTGGTTCCGTTCGAACGCGTTCTCGAACGCTACACGAATGCGAACCTTCTGTTTACCGTTGGAACACGTTTTCGGATGCTACACAAACGCGTATGTATTTCCTTTATTTTATCATGCATCAGGTCTGGTTCTGTTCGAATGCGTTCTCGAATGCTACACGAACGCGAACCTTCTGTTTACCGTTCGAACGCATTTACGAACGATACACGAACTCACACACACTGAACTGAGTCCTTTTCATCAAATGTCATGCATAATTGTTTCTTAGATAATTTCTCTTGTATCATGTAATCAATCATACTATTTGTATTCCTGCATTTATTTATTTGATGTGTTCATGAGATGGTATTCAAGCATGATTTAGCCCATTTAGTTGTTCATTTTCAAGCATGATTAGTCATTTATTTTGCGTTTGGAATTTGTATTATGTTTAGGATGTTCTTCGTTTTCCGCATTATATGATCGAAGTATGTTCATGAGATTGTCGTGTGCTATTACATGTTTGCCGTTATGATGATTACTTTCGTGCATGTGAACTTAAAAGTAGAATACTCCTTGGAAATAAATGTTGCTTAGGCTTGGTTGAATTATTGCACAAATCATTTTATTACAAGTGGCATAAGTAATGGACCATTCCGAACCCAACGGTTTGAGGTCTTCCCTTGTGAAGGGTGAGTGCGGCCTTAAATCTCATTTTTCCGGTTCACACCGGGTGGAGACTTCATTATTCTCTGGTTTAGTCCCCCGCGGGCTACTCCGTACTCCCAACCGGACCACGAGCCCGGAACAGCATGCGTCGCCCAATTTCTGTGGTCCCACAGTCTGGCGACTCCACTGGGGATAGAGAATCGGCCCCGAAATAATGTCTTGTAATATTATGATTTATGCTTTAATTAACCGTGTCTATTGTGGGTTAAAAGGGGTTTAATCAAAGGCATTTTAAGGCTGGGTAATGGTTTGGTGTCTTCCTTCATTCACTACCTTTCTATGAGGAAAAGCTGTGAAGGAACCTAGATAATCATTTACTTGTAGCCTATTATGATGGACTAATTTGGAGGACTCGTTGTTTATTCTTGTCACCAAGCGATAAGAGCCTAAGAGGCAAGGTACTTAAGAGAGCCTCGCTCCACCCTCCCTCTGGGGAATCTACAACGGGAAATCCATCTGGCAGTCAGTCACACACCATAACTCGTTGGCACGTACTGTAAGGTATAAAAAAGGTGCGCTCACTTGGTCGCTCGAACCCTTTAGTGGGGAGACCTAGTTGTGGGTAATCCTTCGCCAGCGAGAGTCTTTGTCTACACTCCTGCAAACCCATACGTAGACCGGAATTGTATGGCATATAGCAACTATTTCCTTGTGCTTGTGGACCATCCTCATTTGGATGCAGTTGGACTTCTTGTCAGAAATGCGAACTTGTTGGGCCATTTAAACTGGGACGAGTTCGTATCCTATGACAATTGGGCCAAAAGCTTCTAAAATGGTGATGGGCCGATTTGTGTGAAAATTTTAATAAATTGATATATTCCTTGTATCGCATGCATCTCATTCATCTCATGCATACATATATCCTGTTAACACCCTCTATGTCTAAAAGATATCATAGAGTCCCGTTTGGGTTAGGGAAGGGGGAAGACTCACTAAAAGACGGGTAACAGATTGAGTACATCCGATAACGAGTGTCTCGCATGGAAAACTGGAGAATGGTTTCGCCAAAATTACCGAACAGTTGCAAGCCTTGACTACTGCCATGGCAAATATGGTTGTGCCTGTGCCGGGGGAATTTCTGAGAATGTGAGGCGTGAGGAGCCTGTTGGACAGTTATGACCCATAGCGTCACTATTTGTACAGATCATGGTGTTGTTGTACAAATTAACTATGTGAAGGAGATTGCGCTCTATCATTTGTGATTAGATCACCTAGATGTATAAATGATAGGAGGTCCCTATGATTAGTTCCTGGATTGAGATGATATGAGACAGTATCAGTCCTCGAAGGATTAATCAATAAATATCCCTAGTCGTAGTATTATCGAGACTGGACAACGATAATACAGAAGTCAGTATTGCACTCGTGCGCGTTGTGGGAGCACAACGGCATAGTTCTCATATATTAAGTATTAGATACTTATGCAAGTGTGATAGGAGGTTGTGTTTACCGATGGTGCGGAAACAGCTTCGCTCTGGATAGACCCCTCGGAATTCCATTGGTAGTATGACTATGTGTCTATGGAAGTCTGAAATCATGGTAGGTGTATTTGGTCTTAACCTGAGACTTGCACCGCTAATACTTGCGACAATCGGTATGCTTTGTTTTGGTCGTCCAGGGCTTTAACCCGGTTCTGTGTACGCCTCTGCTGGGTATATTGAGAATCGTAGTGTATTGGGTGTGATGTCAAGACGGAAGTATCACTCCAGTCATAGTGGAGATGATGTCACGTAGGATACGGAACTAGTGCTCCTAAGTACTGCAGTCATCGGGATGATATGACTATGTCATGTTCATCCGATTATAGAGACTAGTTACCAGACATCCGACATGTGCTTCGTACCGGGCAGACACATTCCAGCCCAGGCCTAGCACATGACATTAGATACTGGATCGCAATACGCAATACTACGTATACTACGCCTGACATAGATATATATTCCAGTAAGAATATTTCTGGAGAATTGGGTAGGCACGGTGCTTTGCTAGAAGCCAACCATGTCTTGTAAATCGGTAAGCACGTGGTACGAGGTACGCACGTATTCGGATAATCTGATGACCGTATTTACTGCCAACATATCCAGGGATCTCTTGGGTCGTTTCCCAAAGATTCACCGATGACAGTTGACTCGAATTAGAATAATCTGGGATTAATTAAGAGAGAGAATTAATCTAGGATTAATTAAGATGAAGAAAATTAATCTGGGATTAATTGAGGTATTATTTAATCTGGGATTAAATGTGTTCGGAAGAGAGAGAAAACGAGATTAATTTGGAATTAATCGGTAGAATAAATTTA
This sequence comes from Zanthoxylum bungeanum, assembly GCA_019454045.1. Classification (NCBI taxonomy): domain Eukaryota; kingdom Viridiplantae; phylum Streptophyta; class Magnoliopsida; order Sapindales; family Rutaceae; genus Zanthoxylum; species Zanthoxylum bungeanum. The sequence continues at coordinate 56,728 of SKCR01001192.1, read as the reverse complement.
ATAGTTAAATTTGATTTTTCTATTTAATTTATTCGTATGGGCTAAAATTAATATATCAGATATATTAATATGAATTGGATTTCATTACGAAATAAAGTTGGACTTTAATATGAGCGAACGAATTAATTTAGAATTAATTTGTAAACGGCATTCGTAATATATTTACGAGGAGGCGTCGTCATTTAATTAAATTAGATTTAATTATTTAGCGACGAAAATTCGTTTAATCGGATTAAACGAATCTGAGCGGCGGCAAACATTCGTAGAATCCATTTGAATTTTGAATTCAAATATGGGGCCCACTTCACATGTGGTAGTTGGGAGGGTAGTTGACATTTATGCCAAGCCACCAACCATCCAACCACCTTGTAATGGTTTTGGTAAAACCATTTACCCAACCACCTAGTTTAGGTGAAAAGGGTAAAAGGGATTTTACCAAAAGCCTTCTCTCTCTCTTCACTTGTGTAATACAACACTTGAAACAAATGAAACCCTAATTTATCCTTGCTAGGGGCGTGAGCTTCCTCCTCCATTTCTTTGATTTTGTTGCAAAATCAACAAAGCTAGCACTTCATGGAATCAACTAAGGTGATAGGGAAACCAACTCAAAGCTTGGAATCATCAAATGAAGGATCTTGGAGATCTTCATTCAAACAACTCAAAGCTTGGAATCATCAAAGGAAGGATCTTGGAAACCAACTCAAAGCTTGGAATCAACAAATGAAATATCTTGGAGATCTTCTTCTCAAAATTTTAAAAGCTCAAATCCATTCAATGTAAGTAATTCCGCAACTTATAATGAATTTATGAACACATTTTCTTGCTTATTAGATCCTTGGCATGTTCTAGGAACACTAACAATGGTATCAAGAGCCAATTTTAAGCATGAAAATTTTAGGGTTCATGAGACTAAAATTGGGGCTTTTTGTGCTTTGAGCATGATTTTTTCAAATTGATGCTTTGAGCATGCTTAGAATATGATAACTTAGAGTTATGCATGATTAGATTTGAAATAAATGATTGGATCAAAAATTTAGTATCCCCCCTCACTTGGCCGAATATACAGTGCAGTCCACTGCATGTTTTTTTAATTTTTGTAACATGAAATAATGTGTTTAAATGTTGATTGTTGGTTTTTGGATTAGAATAAAATTCAATAATGTTTATGTTATAATCAAAGAGCATGTTGAGCATGAAATGATGAATTTTGGATTCAATTTGTGTTGAGCATGAAATGATGATTTTTGGCTTCAATTTGTGTTGAGCATGAATTGATGGATTAAGCATGATTTATTAAGTTAATTGGTATTTTGGAAATATTGAGTTTAATTAATTAATCATGGCTAATACACTTTAATTAAAGTAATTGTGATATTTGGAATATTATAATTATGTTAATAAGCCTTTAATTAAGAATTGGGCTAAAAGTGTGTATTTGGTCTTAATGGGCTTGGTTTGACTAAGTTTGGTTTTGGACTTTCGGATTGGATCCAATTGGGCCCAAAATCAATTCCATAAAGTCCATATATATCACTTGACCCTTTAAAGAATTTAATTGGGCCTAAATTAATTTGTAGGCAATATGGTGATTCCTATTGGGCCTTGGCATTTTGGGTTTGATCCATTATGGCCAAAGCCCATGCCTTAAGAATTAATTAAAAGCCCATTGGACTTTAATTAAAATGACATTGGATGTTATTGGGCCTTTGAGACCCATTAAGATTGGATTTGGAATCCAAGTCTTTAAGGCTTATAAGTAAGTGTATATATTTAATTTGGAATTAAATTGGAATTAGTATTGAATACAAATAAATTGGATTTAAAGTTGTAGTTCAATATAATTCAAGAATACTTACTTTGAGTATTTATTCTTAAACGAGTTTGACTCATGCAAATCAATCGTTGTTTGAACATTGGATGGTCATTAATTCAAAGATTATTTAATTGGATTAGATTGATTGAATAACATGATTTGTATGAATACATGAATGTGTTGTATGAATAATGTATATATGGATGGATATTAGAAGGGCGAGGGCAATTTTGGAAATTGTAATAATTTAGAATTTATTTAAATTGGACCTGCGTGTCCAGCCTTTTATCTCCTTTCTCATTGTATTTCTCTTCTCACCTATTCCCCTCAATGTAAATGAGGTTTCTTTATTGTATTTTGTAATTGGGTAGAAGTTAGAATAGTTCTAGCCGGGGAGAGGAAATGGAGTGATTTTTTCTAGGAACAATTTGTGACATATCCATCCGTATATCATTATTAATTTATTTATTTATACGCGCTTTATTATGTATTTAGAATGCATGTTTAAGGGTGTATGATGATGAGACCTTAACAAAGATAATAAATTGGTTGCCAATTTGCACGCGAAAACCCTCAAACACATATTAAGCGTTTTTCCTTCCGTTGAGTGATTCTTACTCAAGATCCAAAGTTGGCATTGGTTTGTTGGCCAAAGTCAAGACCTTTGTCCATTGCGGATGTGTTTGAATCATGAGAGTTTTGTTCCATATCGGGTGTCTTGTCCAAGTCGTGATTTGTTGGCCAAAGTCAAGATCACTTTCTTGTCCATCGACATTGATTACGAAGCTTTCCATGTCAATGGGTTCCGCTTAACTGAGATCATTAAGTTTGTTGTGCCAAAGCCAAGGCTTAGTTGATTCAAGGAAAAAGGTTAGGTAATATATTTGATATATTGGCATATATAAGATATATGTTTCGGTTGGATGTCCACCTACTGGATCTAGGAATTGGATGAGATCCAATTGATCTTAGAGATCTACCTAGTTAAGTATCATACAATTTGTTGGCCAAAGTCAAGATTGTGTGTTATTTAACGGGATCCTAGCCCACTAGGAAACATGGTTTCCCGAGTACTCGACAGAGGGTTAGAGGCTCGCAGAAAAATAGTGGGAACAGTATTAGATTTGTATTCGTTTAGTTACTTGCCATACTGCGCTCAATCAAATATCATTCGTCAAATAAATTATATATTAGTTGGACTAATATTTATTGTTGTTTTAATTAAACAGTTGGACTGTATTCAAACCCCTTCATTTATAGTTGATTATATAATTGGATTATAGTAATCATATATATTTGAATTTTACCCTTCATTTATAGTTGATTATATAATTGGATTATAGTAATCAATATATTTGAATTTTACCGATCATTTATAATGATTATATAATTGGATTATAGTAATCAATATATATTTGATTTTAACCAATAAAATTGTAATAAGTTATATAGTTAGACTATAGTAATCATTACATTGGATTGTACCTGAAATCGTTGATTAAATAGTTGGACTATTTGAGTCAAGATTAAATTGAAAGATTAGTGTTTAAAACATTATCCTAAGGAAAATATTTTTAGACGACTTTAATTTTCAAATTGGGAATAAATTTCAAGATAGTCCTGAAACTAAGAAGTTACTTTATTTGATAAAATAACATCTTAGGCCTAAGCCCGGAGTTAAGCAAATAGTAGAGCATGATCTTTGGAAGATTCATGTGATGATAACTTTAATGTTTAATCCATTATGCTTGCCATAAAGACTCCTTAATTTCCTAATCAGAACTAAGGATTAGATCCTTAAAGTGTGATGAAGAAATTGAAGGATCTTCATAAATCTATTCTTAGATCTTAGAAGTATTAAATTGCAATTAATAACTCTTCGAGAGTAATGGCTATTCTTAAGGAGAGATAAACAACGCCAAAGTTTGCAATAAGGCAAGTAGCGCAAGGCGCACCTTACTTCGATATTCTAGAAACCCAAGGCTTGGCCAAAGGCTTCTGGGATATAGAAAATGGCAAAGGCAAAATCATTACTGTCTTCTAGGAAGACAAAGGACATATCCAAAGATGTCTGCTTAAAAACTGTTGCAAATGGGATCACTGAAGCGTGACTGCCGTATGGACAAAGCAGACATGAAGGAATTGAAGACGAGCAAGGCTCTGACTTCAAATATGTTTGTCATAAATATGTCCACTACTAGTATTAAAATTAGATTTTAAATACTAAGTGTGATACATAAATATGCATTGATGTGCAGAATCTGCTATGAGCAGGATACTGACTTCAATTGAGAATTAATCTGCGAATCGGAAACGGGACGAAAGTCGCTGTTTTACCGTAGATACCTAAGTTTAGGAACCACCTTTCGGGTGTGTACTTAAATTTGGAAACTGTTATAATGTAACTAGTTTGACTAGAAACATTCTCTATATCGAGTATAACTCGTTGCGAGTACACCTTTATATTCTAGAACATTAAAATGTTTTATTTTATAAAGATGATATTGAGATAAACATATTAGATGTGAATAACAGTATTTATATTTTGAATATAAATAAATCTCAAACATATAACATGACAAACAAATAGCTCAAACTGATTTGATCAGATGAGACTTATTTGTGGCAGTGTTGTCTGGGACACAATCAAACAAGACTCGTATATCCACACACTTTTGAAGAGTGGATATTAGGACGGATTTGATTCCATTCAAATGAAGTCTACGAATCTAGTTTATTGGGCAAAGTGCCTAAAACACCTTTACTTGGTAAAAGTAAAGTGCCACCGATCTCTATTAGCCCTTGTTCATAGTGACGTAAGTAGGCCCATGTCTAGCTAGGCTAAAGGTGGATATGAATATTTCGTGACCTTTACGGATGTGGCATCGCATTATGGTTGTGTTTCTTTTGAAGAATACAAATCGGAAACTTTTAGAGTTTCGACACGAAATAGACGAACAGATCGGCTAAAGTATTAAAACATCACGGTTTGACCATGATGAAAATACTTAAGCAATAAGTTTCTCATATACTTGAAAGAGTATAGTATTCTTTCAATGAGGACTCCTCCCGGAACACGTCAATTTGACGGTGTGTCCGAACGGAGAAATCGAATTTTGTTGGACATGATAAGGTTAAACATGAGTCGCTCTGAGCTACCATTTTCCTTCAAAAGGGATAAGAATTAACAGTGCAATACTTATTTTGAATAAGGTTCCATAAAAATCTGTTTGACAGATTTCATATTAGATATGAACAGGAAAGAAACTGGGCTTTCTCACTCTTGATGATTTGGGAATGCTAGGCATACGTTTGGATGATACCAAACTGGAACCCAAATTGGATAAGTGCCTAATGTAATTGGTTATCCTAAGGAAACCAAAGTATAGTACTTATACAACTCATTAGAGAACAATGTAATTGTTGCTCACCATGCGGTTTTCCTAAGAGGAATACCGATATGCAGTGGTAAGTGGGAGGATAGTAAAACTCGATGAAAAATCGGAGTTATACTGTTCAAGGCACCAAGTCCTTGGTGGAACACAAACAGTTCATCAATGATGAAGCTATATGATGAGTGATAAATGTATCACTATTTCCCACTCATTTAACTTAATATTTTGTATAGTTTCTTGAGTTTTGTGAATATTTTGATGTGTTTTGTGTTATTTTGTAGATAAATAAGTTTCATGACATTCTGGAGGTGATTTGGAGCAAAACTGTGAATTTTGGTGAAATTTGGCAAAAAGGGTATTTTGGTAATTTTGGACGTCCCGACACAAAAGGGGTATTTTGGTAATTGTCCCGACACCGAAATAAAATTCAAGACATTCTGGAGGTGATTTGGAGCAAAACTGTGAAATTTGGCAAAAAGGGGTATTTTGGTAATTTTGGACGTCCCGACGCAAAGGGTATTTTGGTAATTTTGGGCGTCTGCCACGTGTCAAAGATTCAACGAGCCGTCTTTTTTAGCACACCACGCCACGTGTCGAAATTTCAGCGATTCAAGAAATAATATAATAAAATAATAAAAATCAGAAAAATAATAAAAAATTCAAAAATCAAAAAATAATAATAAAAAATTAGATTTTTTTGCCTATAAATAGATTTCGAATTTTTAGTTTCAAATGTACCTCTTCCTCTGAAATCCTTATAATAAAATAGAGTTCTTCTTATTTTCTTCTTTTATTCAGTTTTATTTACGCTTTGTAGTAGTAATTCTATCCATCCATGAGGGGGTACCTCTTCATGCTGAGGTAATAAGGTAATTCTTTTACTATTGCTTTTTAGATTAATCTTCCTTAAAATATGATAATAAACTATTTAAAATCAGATTAATAAAGGATACCGCCATCCGGACGTTGGTTATTTAATTTAATCTGGTTAACCTGACTTAATGAGGATACCGCCACACTGGACGGTTGGTTTAAGTTTATATTTCTGTTCCGCCTTATGGCTGGTATATTTGAATTTGACTTAATCAGGATACCGCCATTCCGGACGGTTGGTTTAAAATATCACAAGATTATATATTATATTATGGGAGATATCTAAATAGTATATAGTAGAAGTTATTTCCTTTTACCTTAGCATTTCATTTATTTATTTTAATTACTTTCTGCAATTTCATTTTCTGTCTTTTAAGTTTATATCATCTTTAGTTATGTGTTGTAACTAAGTTAAATATCTAGGGTTGTGATTAAATCTAATATCACCGGATTTTAAAAGGGTTAGATTATAGTTTGAGTAATTAAAAGAGTTATTTGTTGACTCATAACCTTAATGCCTTTTTATTAACTGATCACTAATAAAATTGATTAGGTAAACTTAAAATGAACTAGACATAGGGATTTTAAGTTTAAAACCTTAGTCTCAACAACCCACGATCTTCCTTAAGGATAGATAAACCTTTAATAGATTTCCTTACAGGATAGGAATATACCTGTCGGGCGGGGGTAGTCATAATTGGAACTTAACCTTAATGAATCTAGGTAATTTAATTGACATAGACATATGGTTCAATTGGATTATAACTAGGTATTTGTAATGATCATTCGAAATAGGCTTTTACCATAATTTAGTGTTCCGGATTAATAATTCAATAATTATCCAACTATGATTTAACTACTTCATCTTTTAATTGATATTAGAAAGATTAACAACCCTAGATCTTTGAGTCTTTTATTTTCCTTAGAATTTTCTTTTGTCTTTTTATCTTTTTATTTATTTAGCAAATCTACAAATCAAATCATTCAAGCAATCAATTCCCTTCTCCCTCAATTAGATATTTGTAAATAAATAGTATCAACAATTAATAACAATAGTAGGAATTAAGTCCTCGTGGGATCGATATTTTTATACTACTTGAACGATACGTGCGCTTGCGTTATACGTGTGTGTTTACGCCGGTCAAGTTTTTGGCGCCGTTGCCGGGGACTTATTTTTCTTGAGTTATTAATTTTGAAGCTGTCTAATTTACTTGTATCTAATTTTCTTTATCTGTAATTTTTATTTCTTTCTTTTGTTTTCAGGTGATTGAAAAAATGGAACATTTTGAAAAATTACAAGCTTTACTAGAAGAAGATACACCCCAAATCCAGGAGCAACAGTCTAGTTTTCTGAGGCCTGTTGTTCAGCCCAACGAATATCACTGGATGCCAGAACCAAGCAATACTACATTTGCTCAACAGAATGAAATGGGGAGATGTGTAATATGTGATGGTAACCACCCGAGCGATCAATGTATTTACCTTTCAGAGTGGCAGAATTTTGGAATCAACCAAGGTACGAAGAATCAGACATCACTTTCCATCTTATCCACCATCTTCCTTCGATTCTTATCAAGAACCAGAACCATCTGAGGAAGATCAATTGATTCACATGTTCAAAGAACAAGTAGTTCGATTTGATGCACAAATTCAGAGTAACGCAGGATCCATACAGAGAATGACAGATCAGATCAGACAAATAATAGAAAACCAGAGCTACATACCTCAAGAACCAGTTTCAGATGACACAGATGAAGCCTCAGAGTACCAAACATTCACGATGACACTTTAGCAGAAAGAGGAGGCTGAGGAGAATCAAGAACCAGAGGTATCAGTTCAGGAACCCGAACCAGCAAAGTCTCGATTTGATTTCTATTTTTCAGATTCTGACGAGGATGAAACTGAGCTGTTTGTGCCAACTGCATCAAAAATTGAGGATGGAATTCTGTATCCTCAAAATGAAGATCTTGGAGATTCCATTGCACAAATGTTTGATGAAGATCTACATGAGCCAATCATTTCAACCAGATCAGGGATGAAGACCTAAAATCTGACATTTCTTTTCATCCTCAGGTTAACAATTTGAAACATGTATTTCACATATGACAGATGAAGAGCTTAATGCAGAAATTTTCAAATACATCTGTGAAGAAAAGGTGGAGCAAGAAGCAGAGCAAATGGAAGAGCAAATGTCTGACCTTATTAAAGATCCAGAGCATTCAGGAAAAACATCGCTGTTTTGGGGAGTACAAACCAAAGATATCACCCAGAAGCTTGACAGAATGGAATTTCCATTCCAAGTCAAGCACCATACAAGACCTCCTGATTTTCTTTCTTTCTTTGCAGGAACCATTGGAGCAACAAAGATCAAAAAGGTGGCACGAGCACTGAATGAGACAAAACTCTTTTTGCCACTTTACCGTTGGAAGAGACCCTTCAAAAGCAATGCTCACGGGAATGTCTTTGATCGGACATCCAAAACGACGCTGAAACCGCCTTGACAATGGATTTCAGTCACGTCTGGCTGAAGACGAAAAATTTAGCGCTAGCTGGGAGGCAACCCATTTAACCAGGTATTATCTTCTAAACTCTTCTTCTACTGTTTAAGACATTGGGGACAATGTCTCATTTAGGTTTGGGGGTGAGGACTTGTTAATAGTACTTGTTTGTATGTATTGTGTTTTTATTTTTAGTCCAAAATTTTTCGAAAAATACAAAAAAAATTAAAAAATTAATAAAAACAAAGGGCATATTTAAAGCTAGGTGATGGTTTGGTGTCTTCCTTCACTCACTACCTTTTTATAAGGAAAAGCTGTGAGGGCACCTAGATAATCATTCACTTGTAGTGTGTTGTGACAGACTAGTTTGGAGGACTCGTTGTTTATTCCTGACAACAAGCGATAAGAGCCTAAGGGGCTTGGGTATTTAAGTGAGCCTCGCTCCACCTTCCCTCTGGGGAATCTACAACGGGAAGTCCATTCGACAGTTAGTCACACACCATAAACTGAGTCTTTGATTAAACTTTTAAAAAAAAAACATGTAAATTATAGTTATATGACCAGTAAAAATGTTTTGTTGTTATGTTGATAAAAAGATGAAATTGGTAAGAAATAGCTGTGTAAGGAATTCCCACTCCTGAGACGTATTTCAAACCTAATTCAAAACAAGTTAATTTTTTTTTATTCACTTTTGAATTATTAAATCTGTAAATTCTCCATATAAAACTGACTAAAATGAATCTTCATATACTTAGTTAGCAGATATTATCAACATGCATAGTAACATACGGACATATGATAAAATTGAAAAGATTGTAATATTAAGTACTATAGTTTAATTGGAAGAAGCATCTCAAAATAGTGATAGAAAAAAAAAAAAAAAAAAAACTTCTGAGATCCGAGTTATTAAGTCTGTAAGGGTGTTTTAACACCTAGTGCCCTAAAACCAACTGGTTTGGGAGTCATTGGCCCAAAGCTCGTTACATGGATCAAAAATGATGAAAAATTTATATATAGTATATATATATCTGAAGTCTGAGTAATTAAGTCCTTAGGGGTCTTAACACCTGATGCCCTAAAGCCAACTGGTTTGGGAGTCACCGACCTAAAGCTCGCTACATAGATGGAAGATATTGTATATAAATAAAAATAGAGAAAAGAAAAAAAATCAAAGAAAAAAATCAGAAAATTCAGAAAATTTTTTCCATTACTACAAAAGATGTGAAATCTGATAAAACTTTAGGACAAAAATATTACTCTCTTATCAACTGCACTTATGACCGTTGTGGGCAAAAATGAGTTGTTTAATATTTTGTTGGCTGTGTATATGAAGAATGGTAAAAATAATCGGAGAATTTACTTATTTAGTAATTTCGAATGAAACAAAACATCTAGTAACTTGGAGTAGAAGTTTCATCTAATGAGTCACTGACTTCTTTATTCTCTTTTCTCTTGTCTTTTTGCTTTTGTATGCATTAGTTTCACTTCCTTTTTACTTTTATAAAATGTTTGTGGGTATCATTGCTGTAAACCTTCACGAGACTACAACTCGTCCACTAGGGACACCAAGGGGTTTAAAGGCTTGTTGCATATGCTAAATGCAATCGTGATCCCTACGAAAGTGGCTTAGTTAAATTTTTATTTATTTTATTTTGTATTTTGCTCGAGGACTAGCAAAATGTTAGGTTTGGGGGTGTGATGAGTGATAAATGTATCACTATTTCCCACTCATTTAACTTAATATTTTGTATAGTTTCTTGAGTTTTGTGAATATTTTGATGTGTTTTGTGTTATTTTGTAGATAAATAAAGTTTCATGACATTCTGGAGGTGATTTGGAGCAAAACTGTGAAATTTGGTGAAATTTGGCAAAAAGGGTATTTTGGTAATTTTGGACGTCCCGACACAAAAGGGTATTTTGGTAATTGTCCCGACACCGAAATAAAATTTCAAGACATTCTGGAGGTGATTTGGAGCAAAACTGTGAAATTTGGCAAAAGGGGTATTTTGGTAATTTTGGACGTCCCGACGCAAAGGGGTATTTTGGTAATTTTGGGCGTCTGCCACGTGTCAAAGATTCAACGAGCCGTCTTTTTTAGCACACCACGCCACGTGTCGAAATTTCAGCGATTCAAGAATAATAATAATAATATAAAAATCAGAAAAATAATAAAAAATTCAAAAATCAAAAAATAATAATAAAAAATTAGATTTTTTTTGCCTATAAATAGATTTCGAATTTTTAGTTTCAAATGTACCTCTTCCTCTGAAATCCTTATAAATAAAATAGAGTTCTTCTTATTTTCTTCTTTTATTCAGTTTTATTTACGCTTTGTAGTAGTAATTCTATCCATCCATGAGGGGGTAACCTCTTCATGCTGAGGTAATAAGGTAATTCTTTTACTATTGCTTTTTAGATTAATCTTCCTTAAAATATGATATATAAACTATTTAAAATCAGATTAATAAAGGATACCGCCATTCCGGACGGTTGGTTATTTAATTTAATCTGGTTAACCTGACTTAATGAGGATACCGCCACACTGGACGGTTGGTTTAAGTTTATATTTCTGTTCCGCCTTATGGCTGGTATATTTGAATTTGACTTAATCAGGATACCGCCATTCCGGACGGTTGGTTTAAAATATCACAAGATTATATATTATATTATTGGGAGATATCTAAATAGTATATAGTAGAAGTTATTTCCTTTTACCTTAGCATTTCATTTATTTATTTTAATTACTTTCTGCAATTTCATTTTCTGTCTTTTAAGTTTATATCATCTTTAGTTATGTGTTGTAACTAAGTTAAATATCTAGGGTTGTGATTAAATCTAATATCACCGGATTTTAAAAGGGTTAGATTATAGTTTGAGTAATTTAAAAGAGTTATTTGTTGACTCATAACCTTAATGCCTTTTTATTAACTGATCACTAATAAAATTGATTAGGTAAACTTAAAATGAACTAGACATAGGGATTTTAAGTTTAAAACCTTAGTCTCAACAACCCACGATCTTCCTTAAGGATAGATAAACCTTTAATAGATTTCCTTACAGGATAGGAATATACCTGTCGGGCGGGGGTAGTCATAATTGGAACTTAACCTTAATGAATCTAGGTAATTTAATTGACATAGACATATGGTTCAATTGGATTATAACTAGGTATTTGTAAATGATCATTCGAAATAGGCTTTTACATAATTTAGTGTTCCGGATTAATAATTCAATAATTATCCAACTATGATTTAACTACTTCATCTTTTAATTGATATTAGAAAGATTAACAACCCTAGATCTTTGAGTCTTTTATTTTCCTTAGAATTTTCTTTTGTCTTTTTATCTTTTATTTATTTAGCAAATCTACAAATCAAATCATTCAAGCAATCAATTCCCTTCTCCCTCAATTAGATATTTGTAAATAAATAGTATCAACAATTAATAACAATAGTAGGAATTAAGTCCTCGTGGGATCGATATTTTTATACTACTTGAACGATACGTGCGCTTGCGTTATACGTGTGTGTTTACGCCGGTCACTATACCAATAATCTTCGAATACACAAGAACAACGTAGGTCGGAGAGAGTCAGAAAACAACCTGGGGTATGAGTTTCTGATCTCACCTCATAAAGATGTCAATCTTATTGAGGAATACAACTGACTACGTATGAGGAAGTGATACAAGGTATCGACTCCCTATTATGGCAAAGTGCCATGAGTCCGAAATGGATTCCATGTATAACAACTATGTTTGGACACTAGTTGTTGTACCGCAAGGCATTGTGCCTATTGGTACTATATAAGTCTTCAAGGAAGACATACGTGGATGGCAGCATACTAACATACTAAGCTAGGCTTGTAGCCGAAAGATATCATTATCAACATTGTGTTGATTACAACGAAATCTTTTACCTGTTGCCACGTTAAATCCATTTGGATAATACTTGCTGATGCTGCATGTTTCATTTATGAAATATGGCAGCTGAACCGAAAAATCGCTTTCCTGAAAAGGAAACCTTTTGGAGGATGTTTACAACATCCTGACGATTTTGTCGTATCAAAACTAGCAAACAAGGTTTGCAGGTTATTCGATCCATGTTTGGATTGAATCAAACATTAGGTTCTTGGAATTATCATTTTGATGTAATCATAATGGTTTATGATTTAATTCAAAACGAGAAATGATTCTTGTGTATATAAGGAGTTTAGTGGAGCGCACTGAAAGTGATTGTCCTAAATAATAATGATATGTCATTTCTTGGAAATGATATTCCTACATTACAATCAGTGAAAGCTTGGCTTTCATGAAAATTCTCCGTAGAATTCTTGGGAGAAACAACCTTTATTCTAGGAATAAAGATCTATTGGGATATATTTAAAGTTGTTAACACTCTCCGAGAACTCGTACATTGAAAAATGTACGTGACCTAGTGTCTCATACGCTTTGAACATATGGAGTCACAAACAGGTCAACCCAAGTGATAGTCATTGGATTGATAATAAGAACATCTGTTAGTATCTTAGAGAACTAAGGATGATGTCTTAAACTATGGAGATGGATAACTTGTAGTGACTGGGATCACTGTTGCAAATTTCCTAACCAATTAAGCGACTAAAAGTCGTAACAACGGTACTATACAGTTTGAATAACGGTACAGTGAGCTGGAAATCTTCTAAGCAAGATGCTGTTGCCGAATAAACAACAAATGCGGGTTATTGTTGCGGCTGAGGCAGCAATAGAAGCCATCTGGGTCATTAACAAATCTAATTAGATTAGATATAGTTCTGTTAGCAGCTGAGCTAGGCTACATCGCAGAATAAAGAATTAATGGTCTCATCAACGATCCAGATATATACTTCGACTATTCATCTGATTCGTTCGGATCATAAATCGTGGCGATGTGATGATCGAATGAATTGCATGAGACGATAATCATACAAATCCGCTGACGAAAGCCTTTCCTCAGCAGTTTTAGCGAACCGTACATAGTTCGGGTGTAAGACACTCGAGTGACTGGCTATAGGCCAAGTGGGAGATTTTTGGACAGTTATGACCCATAGCGTCACTATTTGTACAGATCATGATGTTGTTGTACAAATTAACTATGTGACAAAGAGATTGCGCTCTTATCATTTGTGATTAGATCACCTAGATGTATAAATGATAGGAGGTCCCTATGATTAGTTCCTGGATTGAGATTATATGAGACAGTATCAGTCCTCGAAGGATTAATCATTAAATATCCCTAGTCCTACTATTATCGAGACTGGACATCGATAATGCGGAATAGACTAGTATTGCACTTGTGCGCGTTGTGGGAGCACAACGGTATAGTTCTCATATATTTAAGTATTGGATACTTATGCAAGTGTGATAGGAGGTTGTGTTTACCGATGGTGCGGAAAAAACTTCGCTCTGGATAGACCCCTCGGAATTCCATTGGTAGTATGACTATGTGTCTATGGAAGTCCGAAATCAGGGTAGGTGTATTTAGTCTTAACCTGAGACTTGCACCGCTAATACTTGCGACAATTGGTATGCTTTAGTTTTGGTCGTCCAGGGCTTTAACCGGTTCTGTGTACGCCTCTGCTGGGTATATTGAGAATCGTAGTGTATTGGGTGTGATGTCAAGACGGAAGTATCACTCCAGTCATAGTGGAGATGATGTCACGTAGGATACGGAACTAGTGCTCTTAAGTACTGCAGTCATCGGGATGATATGACTAGGTCATGTTCATCCGATTATAGAGACTAGTTACCAGACATCCGACATGTGCTTCGTACGAGGCAGACACATTCCATTAGATACTGGATCGCAATACGCAATACTACGTATACTACGCCTGACATAGATTATATATTCTAGTAAGAATATTTCTGGAGAATTGGGTAGGCACGGTGCTTTGCTAGAAGCCAACCATTTCTTGTAAATCGGTAAGAACGTGGTATGAGGTACGCATGTATTCGGATAATCCGATGACCGTATTTACTGCCAACATATCCATGGATCTCTTGGGTCGCTTCCCAAAGATTCACCGATGACAGTTGACTCGAATTAGATTTAATCTGGGATTAATTAAGAGAGAGAATTAATCTGGGATTAATTAAGATGGAGAAAATTAATCTGGGATTAATTGAGGTATTATTTAATCTGGGATTAAATGTGTTCGGAAGAGAGAGAACGCGATTAATTTGGAATTAATCGGTAGAATAAATTTAATAGTTAAATTTGATTTTTCTATTTAATTTATTCGTATGGGCTAAAATTAATATATCAGATATATTAATATGAATTGGATTTCATTACGAAATTAAAGTTGGACTTTAATACGAGCGAACGAATTAATTTAGAATTAATTCGTAAACGGCATTCGTAATATATTTAAGAGGAGTCGTCATTTAATTAAATTAGATTTAATTATTTAGCGACGGAAATTCGTTTAATCGGATTAAACGAATCCGAGCCGCGGCAAACATTCGTAGAATCCATTTGAATTTTGAATTCAAATGTGGGGCCCACTTCACATGTGGTAGTTGGGAGGGTAGTTGGCATTTATGCCAAGCCACCAACCATCCAACCACCTTGTAATGGTTTTGGTAAAACCATTTACCCAACCACCTAGTTTAGGTGAAAAGGGTAAAAGGGATTTTACCAAAAGCCTTCTCTCTCTCTTCACTTGTGTAATACAACACTTGAAACAAATGAAACCCTAATTTATCCTTGCTAGGGGCGTGAGCTTCCTCCTCCATCTCTTTGATTTTGTTGCAAAATCAACAAAGCTAGCACTTCATGGAATCAACTAAGGTGATAGGGAAACCAACTCAAAGCTTGGAATCATCAAAGGAAGGATCTTGGAGATCTTCATTCAAACAACTCAAAGCTTGGAATCATCAAAGGAAAGATCTTGGAAACCAACTCAAAGCTTGGAAACAACAAAGGAAATATCTTGGAGATCTTCTTCTTCTCAAAATTTTAAAAGCTCAAATCCATTCAATGTAAGTAATTCCGCAACTTATAATGAATTTATGAACACCTTTTCTTGCTTATTAGATCATTGGCATGTTCTAGGAACACTAACAGAGCCTCCGAATGGGTTGGGGGATGATATCCCCGCTTTTGATGATGACATGGCAGAATATGCAACAGGCAGAGTGATTGGGTCTCAGGCCGAGATACAGAAACTCCGTGAACAGGTAGAGTCTGTTACCCGTAAGATGAAGGGTAAGGACGAAGACTTACTAGACTATGAGGCAATGACCTTTGAAGAACAGCTGCCAGCTCAGTTTAAAATGCCAGGTCTGGCCAAGTTCAATGGGAATGGGGACCCGAGGGTCCATCTCCGACAATATGTGTCAGTTATGAGTTCAGTGGGCCTGACACAGCGCCAAGTTCAGAAGATGTTTGGGATGTCACTCGAGGGGGCACCTGTAGTGTGGTATCACAACCTTGAAAAAAATGTTAAAGAAGATTGGAGGGAATTGGCAGATGCATTTCTGAAACAGTATGTTACAGACTTAGAGATTGATTTGTCACTCCGTGATTTGGAGAACACTAAGCAGAAGCCGAAGAAAGCTTCAAGGAGTATGTAGACCGCTGGAGAAGCCAGCTTATGAAAATACAGACTCGGCCCTCTGAGAATGACCAGATTAAAATGATCATAAATGGCACCAAGCCTTCAATTTATGGCAAGCTGAGGAGGATGACCTCCATGATTACGGATTTTCGACAGCTGATGGAGACTGTCATGGACATTGAAGAAGATGAGGCTGAAAACAGAAAGTTTTATGGCCAAAATAGAAGAACTTTTGATGGGCCTTCTGAGACCAAGCCCGCTACTGCCGAGATCGCTACCGTCAAGAACAGGCGATTCTCTGATCTTGGTAGACCTTTGTCAAAGGTGTTTGAAAAGCTGAAAATGCAAGGACTTCTAAAACCTTTGGAACCTAGGCCATTTCCGAACCCTGTGCCACGTACCTCAACCAAAACCAGTATTGTTACTTCCATCAAGAAAAATGCCATGACACCGACAATTGTACCCGCCTTAGGCATGAGGTCCAAAACCTCATTGACTCCCATAAAATACCCAATCCAGAAAAAGAACAACCTAACACATACAAAAATCCTTGCCTAATTACCACTCCATTCCACCACCCACCTACATGATCAACTCCGGCCTACCCGAAACCTTTGTCCTCCAAACTCTCAACTACTAGGCTTCTTGCATTGAGATAATGGATAACAGTAGTAAAGAACCATAGGTCAAGGAAGAAGGCAATGTTGCGAATAATGAATTTATTCCTCCTAGTTTATTTGATCCTGCATTTTTAATATAGACATTGATTTAGTCTACATGTTCGAACCATTTTCATAAATGATAATAAAGACGTTCATTTCACTGAATCTCTTCTG
Organism: Zanthoxylum bungeanum; assembly: GCA_019454045.1. Classification (NCBI taxonomy): domain Eukaryota; kingdom Viridiplantae; phylum Streptophyta; class Magnoliopsida; order Sapindales; family Rutaceae; genus Zanthoxylum; species Zanthoxylum bungeanum. The sequence continues at coordinate 39,733 of SKCR01001192.1, read as the reverse complement.
CAATATGAGGTATCTGTAGTGTGGTATCACAACCTTGAAAAAAATGTTAAAGAAGATTGGAGGGAATTGGCAGATGCATTTCTGAAACAGTATGTTACAGACTTAGAGATTGATTTGTCACTCCGTGATTTGGAGAACACTAAGCAGAAGCCGGAAGAAAGCTTCAAGGAGTATGTAGACCGCTGGAGAAGCCAGCTTATGAAAATACAGACTCGGCCCTCTGAGAATGACCAGATTAAAATGATCATAAATGGCACCAAGCCTTCAATTTATGGCAAGCTGAGGAGGATGACCTCCATGATTACGGATTTTCGACAGCTGATGGAGACTGTCATGGACATTGAAGAAGATGAGGCTGAAAACGAAAGTTTTATGGCCAAAATAGAAGAACTTTTGATGGGCCTTCTGAGACCAAGCCCGTTACTGCCGAGATCGCTACCGTCAAGAACAGGCGATTCTCTGATCTTGGTAGACCTTTGTCAAAGGTGTTTGAAAAGCTGAAAATGCAAGGACTTCTAAAACCTTTGGAACCTAGGCCATTTCCGAACCCTGTGCCACCGTACCTCAACCAAAACCAGTATTGTTACTTCCATCAAGAAAAATGCCATGACACCGACAATTGTACCCGCCTTAGGCATGAGGTCCAAAACCTCATTGACTCCCATAAAATACCCAATCCAGAAAAAGAACAACCTAACACATACAAAAATCCCTTGCCTAATTACCACTCCATTCCACCACCCACCTACATGATCAACTCCGGCCTACCCGAAACCTTTGTCCTCCAAACTCTCAACTACTAGGCTTCTTGCATTGAGATAATGGATAACAGTAGTAAAGAACCATAGGTCAAGGAAGAAGGCAATGTTGCGAATAATGAATTTATTCCTCCTAGTTTATTTGATCCTGCATTTTTAATATAGACATTGATTTAGTCTACATGTTCGAACCATTTTCATAAATGATAATAAAGACGTTCATTTCACTGAATCTCTTCTGCAATATGAGTATATTTGAGAAAAGCATTCAACCTTGGTACCATGAAATTCAGTGATGTTTAGAACAAACGGGGAGTCCTCGGAATAAGCAAGCAGAATGACATGATATCCATTCAGAATTGGGAAATGGGGCAGTGAGAATATCAGACTTGGAAGGGAATTAGTTCACCGAGCCGATCAACGTAGACAGATTAAAGCAGTGGCTTGCCTGAGGAAAAGAAGACTGAGCAGTCACCAAGAGAATTGGCAGAAGACTTAACCCGACGGGATAGGAACATTCATGCATGCATACACGTAACACATTTTGCATCCTTTTGTGTTTTTTTTGTTTTGTGTTCACAGGTTTTGAAGAAGAAAAGAGAAAGCGGCAAAGAAAAAGCTAATCAGAAACGGTGAAAAGCACAGTATCAGATTTGGGTAATAATCCCAGGGTTGAGGCCCATTTGAGTTTGAGTTTTGGGTATGGCACTCTAGGGGCGAGGCCCACGTCATTATCAGTAGCAGCCTTGCCGGGTATGGCAATCTAGGGGTGAGGCCCACGTCATTATCAGTATCAGTCTTGCCGGGGATGGCCATCTGGGGGCGAGGCCCACGTTATTATCAGTAGCTTGGGGATGAGTCCCAGGCTTGAGGCCCATATCAGTATCAGTCTAGGGGTGAGGCCCACAGTCAGCTCAGTTCGGGACTAAAGCCCACATTCAGTACAATTCAGAAACAAAGCCCACAGTCAACTCAGATCGGGGATAAAGCCCACATTCAGTACAGTTCAGGAACAAAGCCCACATTCAGCTCAGATCGGGGATAAAGCCCACATTCAGTACAGTTCGGGAACTCACTTTCAAAGCAATTCGGGAACAAGGCCCATGGGAATAAAGCTCTATCTTAACACAGTTCGGGAATAAGGCCCAAGAGAATAAAGCTATATCTTGACACAGTTCGGGAATACAGCCCAGAGGAATAAAGCTCTATCTTGACACAGTTCGGGAATAAGGCCCAGGGGAATAAAGCTCTATCTTAACACAGTTCGGGAACAAGGCCCAAGAGAATAAAGCTCTATCTTGACACAGTTCAGGAATACAGCCCAAGAGAATAAAGCTATATCTTGACACAGTTCGGGAATACAGCCCAAGAGAATAAAGCTCTATCTTAACACAGTTCGGGAACAAGGCCCAAGAGAATAAAGCTCTATCTTAACACAGTTCGGGAATACAGCTCAGGGGAATAAAGCTCTATCTTAACACAGTTCGGGAACAAAGCCTAGGGGAATAAAGCCCACTTTCAAAGCAGTTCGGGAACAAGGCCCAGAGGAATAAAGCCCACTTTCAAAGTAGTTCGGGAACAAAGCCTAGAGGAATAAAGCCCACTTTCGAAACAGCTCGGGAATAAAGCTCAGGGGAATAAAGTTCTCTCTCAACGCAATTCAGGAACAAAACCCAAAGGTCAAAGCATCTCAATACAATAGGCAAGTCAAGTGGCAACTGGCGAGCCAGGTAAGTAAAAATACATTGCATAACTTTGATAGGATTGTCACTGTTACACATTACACAAGTCCCATCAAAGTGGGGGCGACTGTAGGCACTGCACTTTTTGCATATAAGTCCCTATGATGAGTCTCATTTGGAGACACTACCTTTTATGTCACGGAATTCGCGGGAAACGGACGTCGGAAGGGGAAATTCAGAACAAGTATGTCATCAGATTCATTTCACAAGTTCACTGTTTTCGTTCATGCTGCATTCGTTGTTCGAACGTCAAGCAGATTACGGGCGTTCGTGTAGCGTTCGAAGAGGCGTTCGAACTGTCGGTATTTCTGGTTTTGCTGCTAGCCTCACACCCAAGCCCGATTAGCCCACCAAAGCCCATAAAACACATCCAAATTAATAAAACACATATTTAACACATGGTGAAATTAATAAAATCTAAAAATCACATACCAAATTAAAATAAATATCAAATAAAATCATGCCTAATTAAAATCAATCAACAAATTTATATGCCTAAACAAAACAAATTAAATATATCATATTCCTAATCTAGCCAAGACATGTCCCCCAATCAAATATTAGACTTTCCTTGTGAGACACCAATTGATTCCTTCCTTTTCAAACAAGGAGAAACCCTAGCTCTTTGCCTATAAAAGAAACCCAAAACCAAGACATTCCCCCCTATCACATTGATACAAACCATAAAATTTGCAAGGCATTGACACCCTAGCTCATTCACACAGAAAACTCCTAGTTCATTCACACACAAGAAAGACCCAAGCTCATTGACAAAACCGAACTCACACTCACAACCCTCACAAATCAAACACACAGCCGAGACACATAAACCCTTGACCACGCACGGCCATAGCCTTTGGCCACTTCAACCGAACTCACAACTCACAGCCCCTTTACGCGCAACACTAACCAAAAATCACACCCAAACAGCAGCCCAAATCACACCAAAACAACCCCCCAAAAACATCCAAAACAGTAGCCTAAAACACCAAAACAGTGACCGAAATACAGCAGCAAAATAGCAGTGAAACGGAGGGAAAACAGCAGCCCAAACAGCGAAGCAGCGAAGAGAAATGTTGAACCAGTGAACCGGATGAGTAGCAGAGCATCCACCCTTTCGACGACCGTGTACGGTACTTCCGAAAGTCGACATAAAAGGTTAGACCTGAGGGCACCTTTCTCATTAGTTTATATTCATCTTTTAATTGTTTGTTGAATTTTATTCGCATGAGAGTCGTTGCATAATGTGTGTTGTGGCCCTTGAATGAATGAAAATGTGTCACCTCTTGTGGTATATAGGATGGAAACCCGGACATAAATTTCATAGCCGATTCCGAATGAACGGTAGTATGATCTATACTCGGGATACAACTCCACGTACCACTTGAGTATACGGTACATATTTATTTTATGTTATCTTGATTTGTTTATTATTCGCTACGTGATTTCCGCATGTTATTGGTTTATGTAATGATGAGATAAAGCGCATGGGCTTAGTAAGTACGATTAAAGGTCCTCTATTTTGAGAGGTTAAAATCCTTTTCCAAGATGCTTTTCCGCGCCGGATAATGTATATTCGATTGGATGTGAGCTATGTTCAATCGGATACACAAAGTCCGATATCGTTGTCTTTATTTTTTATATATGTATTGTGTTGTTTGCGCATGGGCTTAGTAAGTGAGATTAAAGGTCCTCTATTTTGAGAGGTTAAAATCCTTCACCACGATGCTTGCCGCGCCGGATAATGTGTATTTGATTGGATGTGAGATATGTTAAATCGGATACACGAAGTCTGATATCGTAGTCTTTACTTTTTATATATGTATTGTGTTGTTAACGCATGGGCTTAGTAAGTGCGATTAAAGGTCCTCTATTTTGAGGGGTTAAAATCCTTTACCACGATGCTTTCTCGCGTCGGACGAGGTACACATGATTGGATGAGAATGAGTTCAATCGGACACGTGAGGTCCTACATTGTGGATTTGTTTGTCTGTGTATGTGTGGTATGCATCAGGTCTGGTTCTGTTCGAACGCGTTCTCGAACGCTACACGAACGTGAACCTTATGTTTAATGTTCGAACGCATTTTTGGACGCTACATGAACACGCATGTATTTCCTTTGTTTTATCATGCATCAGGTCTGGTTCCGTTCGAACACGTTTTTGAACGCTACACAAACGCGAACCTTCTGTTTACCGTTCGAACGCGTTTACGAACGCTACACGAACGCACACACACTGAACTGAGTCCTTTTCATCACATGTCATGCATAATTGTTTCTTAGATAATTTCTCTTGTATCATGTAATCAATCATACTATTTGTATTCCTGCATTTATTTATTTGATGTGTTCATGAGATGGTATTCAAGCATGATTTAACCCATTTAGTTGTTCATTTTCAAGCATGATTAGTCATTTATTTTGCGTTTGGAATTTGCATTATGTTTATGGTGTTCTTCGTTTTCCGCATTATATGATCGAAGTATGTTCATGAGATTGTCGTGTGCTATTGCATGTTTGCCGTTATGATGATTACTTTCGTGCATGTGAACTTAAAAGTAGAATACTCCTTGGAAATAAATGTTGCCTAGGCTTGGTTGAATTATTGCACAAATCATTTTATTACAAGTGGCATAAGTAAGGGACCATTCCGAACCCAACGGTTTGAGGTCTTCCCTTCCGAGGGGTGAGTGCGGCCTTAAATCTCATTTTTCCGGTTCACACCGGGTGGCGAATCTATTATTCTCCGATTTAGTCCCCCGCGGCTACTCCGTACTCCCAACCGGGCCACGAGCCCGGAACAGCATGCGTCGCCCGATTTCTGTGGTCCCACACCAGTCAGGAAAGTTCGCACCATTAAAGTCATTTTCGCCCATGATAATGTCTCTAACGTTGATCTTTCCAGCCATCTTAATTGCAATAGTCTAACTATTCAATTAATGATTTTGGGTACAGTCCAAATGTTACAAGAAAATAAAATATTAGTCCAACTAATATAATATATAAAATGACGAAAATAATTTGAAAGCGCGTATTTGGCAAGTATTTGAACGAAATTGAAAATTCAATACTGGCTTCCCACTATTTTTCGGCGAGCCTCTAACCCTCTGTTGAGTACTCGGAAAACCTAGTTTCCTAGTGGGCTAGGATCCCGTTAAATAACACACAACCTTGACTTTGGCGAACAATATATATGATATTTAACTAGGTAGATCTCTAAGATCAATTGGATCACATCCAATTCCTAGATTTGGTAGGTGGACCTCCAAGTCCGAAACATATATACAATATATATGTCAATATATCCAATATATTTCCTAACATTTTCCTCTGAATCAACTAAGCCTTGGCTTTGGCTCAACAAGCTTAAAGATTCCAGTTAAGCGGGATCCATTGACAGTGGGAAAGCTTTGTAATCCATGTCGATGAACAAGAAGTGACCTTGACTTTGGCCAACAAGTCACAACCTGCCCAAGATATGCGATATGGAACAAAGCTTTCGTGGTTCAAACACATCCGCGATGGACATTGATCTTGACTTTGGCCAACAAACCAATGCCAATCTTGGATCTTGAGAGAGAACCACTCAATGGAAGGAATTCGTTTAATATTTGTTTGAGGATTTTTCGCGTAAATTGGCAACCAATTTATTATCTTTGATTAGGTCTCATCATACACCATTAAGCATGCATTCTAAAAGCATAATAAGGCGCGAAATAAATAATAACGATATGCGGATGGATATTCAACAAATTATTCCTAGAACAAATCTCTACATTTCCTCTCCTCGGCTATCACTATTCTAACTTCTACCCAATTACATAATACATTAAAGAAGCCTCATTAAAATTTATGGGAATTGGTGAGAAGAGAAGTACAAAGATTGGTGAGAAGAGATATAAGGCTGGACACGGATGTCCAATTTAATAAATTCTAAATTTATTACAACAATTTCCAAAATCGCCCTTACCCATCTAATATCCTTCTGATATTCATTATTCATACAATATATCTATGTATTCACAGAAAGCATGTTATTCAATCAATCTAATCCAATTAATTAATCTTTGAATTAATGATCATCCAATGTTCAAACAACGATTTGATTTGCACGAGTCAAACTCGTTTAAGAATAAGTACTCAAAGTGTGTATTCTTGAATTATATCGAACTACAATTTTAAATCCAATTTAATTTTTATTCAGTACTAATTATAATTTAATTTCAAATTAAATAATTACACTTATTTTAGTGCCTTTTAGACTTAGATTCTAAATCCAATCTTAATGGGTCTCAAAGGCCCAATTAATATCCAATGTTAATTTAATTAAAGTCCAATGGGCTTTTATTAATTCTTAAGGCATGGGCTTTGGCCAATATGGATCAAACCAAATGCCTAGGCCCAATTAAGGAATCACCATATTTGCCAAAAATTAATTTAGGCCCAATTAAATAGTTAAAGGCCCAATTATTATACTTGAACTTTATAGAATGGTTCTAGGCCCAATTTGGATCCAATCCAATTGTCCTAAACCAACTTGGCCCAACCAAGCCCATTAAGCCCAAATACAACAATATTAGCCCAATTCAAAATTAAAGGCTTATTTTAATTAATACAAAATTCCAAATTTCACATTAATCTAATTAAAGTGTATTAGCCATAATTAATTAGTTAAATTAATATTTCCAAAACACCAATTTATCTAATTAATCATGTTTTAATTTAATCAACTCATGTCCAACACAAATTGAAGCAAAATCAATCTAATACATGCTTCTTTACTCACGACAATATTCATAATTTTATATCCAATTTTGATTTCAATCTAATTAAACAAACAATCAATATACTCATCATGCTTTAAACACATCCAATGGTCTAAAATCAAAAATCACCATGATATATCAAGGTTCATGGTTTCGGCTAAAGCAAGGAAATTGGGGAAAATTTATCCAATCAATTTTTCTCAAATTTTAAGATGCATAAATGTAATTCATCATCATCCAAGCTCAACCAAACCATCAATTTGAAGAAATCATGCTCAAATCATAAAAACCCCAAATTAAAGTATATAAACCCTAAATTCATTTCATGCTTAGACAAGGCTCTGATACCATTGTTGGGTTCCTAGAACATGCCAATGATCGTCTAAGTCATGATTCGTGTGAATACTAAAAGAAGTTGCGGAAAAACTTACATTGATCGGTTGGATGGATGTATGAAGTTCAAAACTTTTTGTGTTGTTGAAGAGCTCCAAGCTTCTCCTTGTGTTCCAAACTCTTGGGAATAGTTTCCCTAACACCTAGAATAACTCCTTTTTGTGCTAGCAATGAAGAAATTTTGAAACAAAATTTCTAAGGGGGAGAGGGAAGCTCACGGCAATGGTGAGAGGATGGAGAGAGTTTTTCAACTTTTGTGTTGTGTAATTGATTTCCAAAATCCAATTACCATTTACCAAAAATCCAATTAGGTAAATGTCATTCCAAATGAATAAAATAATCAAAGTGTGTAAAACAAGCCACCACAATCACCACCAACTTCTATCAACCAAAAGTGAATAAAGTTGACTAGTGATGTGAGTTGGTGGGCCCCACTTTAAAATTAAAAATTTGAGTGGGCCCGCTTAACATATTTCGGGCTCGGGATCGTTAATTCCGAATTAACGAATTTTTCCGTTACGACATAATTAAATCCAATTTAATTAAATAATTATGTCTTGCAAAATTATTATTAAAGTCGCTTACAAATTAATTCTAAATTAATTCGTTCGCCCGAATTAAAATCCAATTTTAATTCCGCTTTGAAATCTAATTTCATTTAATATATTGAATATATTATTTAATCGATTAATTCCAAATTAATCGTTCTCTCTCTTCTATTCGAATTTTATCCCAGATAAATTCTTACCGTAATTAATCCTAGATTAATTTTTTCTCTCTCATAATTAATCCCAGATTAATTATGTTCGAGTCAAACGTCATCGGTGAATCTTTAGGAAGCGACCCATGAGATCCCTGGATATGTTGGCAGTAAATCTGGTCATCGGACTATCTGAATACGTGCGTACCCCGTACCACGTTCTTACTGATTTACAAGACATGGTTGGCTTCTAGCAAAACACCGTGCATACCCAATTCTCCAGAAATATTCTTTTAAGGAATACAGAATCTATACCAGGCGTAGTATACTAAGTATTGCGTATTACGATCCAGTATCGGATATCACATGATAGGCCTGGGGCTGGAATTGTGTCTGCCCCGTACGAAGCATATATCGGATCACTAGCAACTAGTCTCTTTAATCGGATAATCATGACCTTGTCATATTATCCCGATAGTTGCAACATAATAGAGTACCAGTTATGTATCCATGTGTGATCATCATCTCCATATGACTGAAGTGATATTTCTATCTTGACATCACACCCAATACACTATGATTCTCAATAAACCCAGAAGAGGCGTTCACGGAACCTGTTAAAGCCCCAGTCGATCAAAACCAAAGCGTATTGATTGTCGCAAGTATTAGGGATGCAAGTCTCAGTTTAAGACCAAATACACCTACCCTGATTCAGATTCCCATAGACATATAGGTATACTACCAATGGGATTCTGAGGGGTCTATCTAGAGCGAAGCTGTTCCCGTACAATCGGTAAACAGAACCTCCTATTACACTTGCATGAGTATCCAATACCCAAATATATGAGAACTATGTCGTTACGCTTCCATAACGCGCACAAGTGTAATACTAGCCTATTCCGCATTATCGATGTCCAGTCTCGATAATACTACGACTAGGAATATTTAATGATTAAACCTTTCGTGGATTGATACTGTCTCATATCTTATTAATCCGGAACTAATCATAAGGACTTTTATCATTTATATATTCAAGTAATCTAATTACAAAATGATAAAATAGCAATTTCTTTTGTCACATAGTTAATTTATACAAAAACCACAATGTCTTTTACAAATAATGATGATATGGGTCATAATTGTCCAACAGATTGTTCCTTTGTCCTAAATTGTTGCTCCATGCGAAATTGGGATGATTCCTCCACTATGGGTTGTAGGTGTTGGAATATGGATTGTTCCTCAATCTGTTGAAATTGTTGACATAATTCACCATTTCCTTATGTTGGTTTGGTTCTGGTGCTCCTCCATATGGTGAACTTGTGGATCCAATATTGTCTTGCATGCTAAGAGTTTCCAAGAATTTGCATATCTGATCCAGCTTGGCATTCACTGTTGTGTTGGCTCCAACTTCATAAATTCCAGCAATTCTTGGATCATGCTCATTTCTGTTGGCCACAAGGAATTATTGTTGGTCATTTCTTCAATTAAGTCACAGGCCTGATCTTCTCATTTTTCCATTAAAGCTCCTCCAGTCGGAGCATCAATTGTGGTTTTCATTATTCCAGAAAGTCCATTATAGAATGTTTGGACTTGTAGCCACTTTGCAATCTCATAGTGATGACATTTTTTGAGTAAATCTTTGTACCATTCCCAAGCTTCACAGAGGGATTCTGAGTCATGTTGCACAAATGAAGTGATGTCATTCCTCAGCTTTGCAGTTATGGCTGGTGGAAAGTACTTTGTAAGGAATTTGGTGGCTAGAGTGTTCCAAGTTGTGATGGAACCTGCTGGTAATGAATGTAGCCATGCCTTAGCTCTATCTTTCAAGGAGTATGGAAAAACAAGCAGTCTCATTGCTTCTTCAGCCGCTCAGTTATAATTGAAAGTGCCGCAAACTTCCAGGAAGTTGCTGATGTGGGCATTAGGATCTTCAGTTGCATTCCCCCCAAACTGAACTGACTGCTATATCATCTGAATGCATGTTTTGATGTCACACGTATTTTCTAGTAAGGGAGGAAGTACAATACAGGAAATGAAGCCGTCAAACACCGGAATGGTTCTGTCTCGAATGGGAATTGGTGGTGCAACTTCCAAAGGTTCAGGTTCCATGTTGATTAGTGCTTCTTGGCCTTCTCGCCTTTCTCTTCTCAACTATCTGATGGTTCTTTCAATCTCTGGGTCAAGCGGTTCAAAGCTTCTGGTTCGTCTCATGTAGTGTCTGAGAACCTGAAACACAAGAAAACAGAAATAATAAGTAAAAAGAAAATTAGATACAAGTGAAGGTATTTAACTCCAAAACTAATAGTGAAAGATAAATAAGTCCCTAGCAAAGGCGCCAAAAACTTGACCGGCGTAATCACACGCATTTAACGCAAGCACACGTATCGTTCAAGTAGTATAAAAAGTATCGATCCCACGAGGACTTAAAACCTAAGCTATTAATTTATGAAACCAAATTTTTACAATTATCTAATGGATTGATTGTTTGATTGGGTGGTGACTTTAAATTTAAAACTAGTAAATAAAATTATGCGAAAGAAGATTGAGAAAAATTCAAGATTTAGAAACTATCCAGGGTTGTGAATTATTCCAATATCTTTTTAAAGATGAAGTGGTTATTTTACGTTTGTGTAATATATTAGTGTACTAACCTGGAACACGAAATTCTACAAAAGCCTATGTCGATGGTCGGATGCAAATACCAAGTGTAACCCAATTAAACCATATGTCTATGTTAACCAAGTTACCTGAATTCATTAAGATTAAGTTCCAATTGTGGCTACCCCCGCCCAACAGGTATATGTCTATCCTGTAAGGAAATCTATTAAAGGGTTATCTATCCTCAAAGAAGATCGTGGGCTATTAAGTTTAAGGCTGAAACCTAAAATTTCTTTGTCAAGTTTATTTTAAGTTTACCAGATTAATCTTATTAGTGGCCAGTTAACAAGAAGCATAAGCTTAAGACTTAATAAGTAAACCTTTATATTACCCAAATTATAAAATAACTCATTATAAACCGGTGATATTGGAATTCATCACAACCCCAAATAACGGGCTTAGCTACGAAACATATTTACAACTAGTAAAAACTTAAAAATAAAAGACATAAAGTAAAATGCTGAAAAGTAAATGCGGAAAAGTAAATGCTGGAAATTAAAAATGTAAAAATACAATAAAAGAAAATACTGAGGTTAAAGGATCCACTTTTATCACTACTATTTTAGATATCTCCCTTATTATAATATATAAATTTTACGTGATAATTACCAACCAGCCATGTAGGAGGTATCCTGATTAAATCAAATTAATAATTAATTACCAACCGACCAATCAGGCGGTATCCAGTTTAGTCAAGTTTAAAACCAATTTCAATAATTACCAACCGACCAATAAAGCTGTATCCTCATTAAGTCAGGTTTTAAATAGTTTATATATTATAATTAATGGAGATTAATCTAACTATTAGTAATAAAAGCTTTACCTTTTACCCCAGCAGGGGGGAGTTACCTCCTCATTACTGAAAAGTAAAAACTGAAAAAGTAAAGAAAGGAAAGTATTGTTGCGTAAAAGTAAATTGCAGAAAGTAAAGACTGAAAAGTAAAGAAAAGAAAGTGCAAATGCAAAAATTAATTACTGAAAGCTGTAAATAAACAAACAAGATACAATCTTCTTAGTATTCTTAAGGAATTACATAGAAGAAGGTATGAATCAATTCTGAAATTTCGGCCTGAATTTATAGGCACCAATAGGCCTTGCACGTCGCGACGCGCAACCCTTACGCGTCGCGACGTTCCGTGATTTACGGTGTAAAAATCGGATCTACTGACACGTGTCCTAGCGACGTCGGTAGCTGAATGATTGTGCTGACATGGCAATGAAATAGCGATGTCGATTGTCGGCAGCATGTGATGGTGACATGTGTCATGGCGTATGATAGCGGCGTATTTTAGCAAACGGTGCACGTTAGCACATCGCATTTTAGCAAAACTTCTCTGATTGGTCCACATGTCCCGGCGCACGTTAGCAGACTCTGGCGCACGTTAGCGGTCACGACACAGGCTGCGAGTCGCGACGCGCCAAATGACAGTTTTGCCTTTTTTGTTCGTTTTTGACTGTTTTGGCCCCGAATTGATTCCAGAGAGTCCTAAAACATTATTTATCTACAAAATAACACAAAACATTCACAAAGCTCAAGAAATTATATAAAATATTAGGTCAAATGAATGGGAAATAGTGATACATTTACCACTCATCACATATCTATGTAAATGTCCCCAGCTGCACACCAAACCATGTCCCCAAAGTACGTAACTATTGGTCGGGATTTCTACACCAACCTCACCTTTGTAAATCAAAGGACATAGCCTACCATGCATGAGTTTGCAATACACTCAGGATTCAGATCAATCCATATATGACCATCTAGTAGATTCAAATGAATTTCTTTATTTAATGGATATTATAAGAAATTAATTTCTATCTAGGTCCAGTCCTATATGATCACATCATATAAGGTGCCTTCATTCTCATATCACCACATGGACAATCCTGAATCAAGATCGCCATACAATTATAGAATGGACCACGGTTATAGATAAACCATAAATAAAGTACTCGATTTATTTGCTCTCTATGGATTATTTTAGATTACTAATTTCAGACTTAATTCCTCTTGTGTATGACACTCATATACTACACATAAGTAAAGTAATCAAGGGTAAACTGGATAATTTATAATATGCGATTTAAATAAAAATAATTGATAAATGAACAATGCATTTTTTATTATATAAAAAATAATTCTGTTTACATATTACATAAAGCTCGAGGGCATATATCACAACAGTAGCTTGGCCGAATCTATGGGAATTGAAGGGGCTTGATTTTATTTTGATAATAGTGATATAGATGATGTGTGTAGCATTTTAGGGTGTGAATTTATTATTGAGTTGATAAAATTAACAAGTTATGTTTTTAAATGGTTATGGTCAAAATTCTTGGGGGATTGATGGAAGTTTTAGTATTGCGATAATGGCAAGGATGAATGAAGAAGATAAGCTTATGGGTGTTGAAATGCGTTAAGTTGAAAAAGGGAGGTCTTGGCCGAGTGGTACTTGATGGGCTTGTGAATATGTTATGTTAAAATTATGTTGTTGTTAATGATGTAAATTATGAAAATGGGTTTGATGATGATATTATGTTAATGTTGTAAGCTATGGAGAATGAGTTTAATGTAATATGTGAATTAGTATATGGATTGGGTTGATTTGGCATTCTTGGAAATGGTTGTTGGTTATGGCCAAAACTAATAATGTGATGGAGAAGGCGGAAAAAAATTTGATTTTGTGACATTATAAGTAAGATTTAATGATTAGTGTGATGATACTTGTAATGTGAATGTGCGTGAGTAGTGTAGCTGAGATGTTGTGTGAATGTGTTGTGGTTGGAGAGGAATGTGGGAAAAAGTATGTTGATGGTGTGAATGGCAAAATATGTTGAATGAGGTATAGATCTTAAGGTGTTGTGAAATTTTTCTTCGAAACCATGACTTGTGCCTAAAATTTTTTATGCGGACGAGTGTGGTTAAGTAATAACCATGTACCACATGACTCGTGTTGATGCATTTTAAGTGTCATTTTAGTGTTGTCAGAATAATTTTTGGACCAATAAATGTCTAGTTACATATTAACTTGCCGTTAGTTAGTATACGCTTTAGAGCTTGACCGATATCATGCATTCATACATCACCATTATATCCGCTTAAGATTACAAGTATTATCGAGATTAATGTTTATTGACTTTCATCTCTTGTAGATTCGACGCATGATATTTCGCTTAGCACCACGGGATTCCTAGAGCTATATGAATCATTCCCAGCATTGTGAGTGGACATTACTCCTTCCCTTATGTTTTCATATTAGTCCGTTTCCATTATATGATATTTTCCATATATGTATATATAATGTAACTTCCATATTTCACCTCGAGTTTTGTATAAGTTTTTAGTTTCTGTATCGGTTTTCTTTATCAGCTTAGGTTTTTTGTATATGTTTCCACTTAAATTTCATGTTATGTTATCGGTTTACGTTTTCTGTTTATGTCTTTAATTTTGTATTAAGTTTCTATCTCCGATTATGTTTATGTTATAGATTCCCATGTGTTAAGTTTATGTGAATTTGTTGATGTTTTCATGAGTCCTAACGTTAGTTTTCGATTTCTATTATATGTCAATTCTATAATTCGGTACTTCTATTCGATGATACTTTTATTTTATGTTTTTATCGATAATTTTGTTAAGTTTTAAAGTGATTTTGATAAAAGTGATTTCAGATAACTCTATTTTGAATTTGACATGATATGATATATTTTCCGTCTCGAAGCCTGAAATATTTTTTTGAATTTTAATCGTAAATTATGTTTTCACCGAGACACTTAATGATCTGTTTCGTCACGGATCCTGATGAGATTTTTTTATGGTTTTTATAGTTTTTGACCCTCCGTGATGTCTGTTCTGTTCTGAGGTCCTGACCATCGGAATAGCAGTCTGCTACCCTCTGTCGACATGGTCCTGTTATGGACATTGACAGATCTAGTCGCGCATCGGCTATGGACGTACTGCTGGTTTTGGATATGAATATCTGAAAGATAACCATGAGATTTTGATTTTGATTCTATTTTTTGATAAATATTATACATGGTTTCTTTGATGTTACACGATTTTTAATTCTATCATGTTCTGGTTGTTATGAAGTTATATGATTATCATTCATGTCAGTTTTCTGATTGGTGTTTAGTTAGTTTTATGTTGGTGTTGTACAGCTCGCGTTTGTCCAGATCGAGATAACGTATTTTCACATTTTGTCTACGTTTTGAAGTTATTGAAGTATTTTGAGTCTTGACGTGCTTTCAGATCTTCTGTCATGTGTAGTGTTCTGTTTCTGTTATAAGTTTCAATCTCGTTATAGGTTATTGGTATATTTTTATTTATGTATATGTATATCTTTATGATTTCCCGCTTATGTTTCGGTTTGTGTGTGTGTGTGTGTATGGTCTTGACGTTATTTTATGTGTTCACTCATATATCTCTTAAAAGAACTGACCCTCCACTCTCCAGTGTTTGTGTGCAAGTTTCAGGTTCATGCTTTCAAGAATGAGCTTTGGAGAAGACGAGACCATCAGCAATCGTTAACACCACAATCTGCATGGTGGTAGTGTCTGGGCCCATGTGTGGTGTTTGTTCGATGTGTCAGGCTATAATGCCGAGTTGATGTGTTTATGAATTAAATTGAAGTATATAGTGTATGGATGTATGATATGTTATCTGGATGATTGGAATGATGAATATGTTTGTATGTTATAATGATATAACTATAGGTTTTGAATTTTTGTGTGTGTGTATTTTGAGGTTAAAGGTGATGGGGCAACCCATCGCTTGCCGGTAGCGTCTCGCCTCTGACACGATGCTATATAAATATTGAAATGATTAAAGACATGTATTATTCATTTATCATTTTAATATTTTTAGAAATTATAAATTATAAAAAAATATTCTTTATTACTCATGTAATCTCAAATTTATTATATACGTATCATATATAAGAATATTTGAGTATGAGATCTGTAATTTTAAATAGTTCATAGAGTGTAAATAAAGTTGGATAATTTATAATTTATATACAGTTACGGTTCATTTTGTATATGATACAACGATTTAATCCGTAATCATTCACTACAAAATGAAGGCACCTTATATGACACGATTATATAAGACTCGACTATTATATATAATTTTTTTTTGAAGATTAATTAAAAAAAAATCATATTTATTTATTGATAATCATATATGGATTGATCTCAATCTTGAGATTTCAATGGATTCCTGCACATTAAGTTGTATTTTTAGATCTACATGGGTGAGATTGGTGTTGAATTCCCAATTAATAACTTCGTATTTGGATGCATAATTTAATATGTAGCTGATAACATTTTACATAATAGTGGAATCCATTCAATCTTATAAGAAGTAGATAAATATTTCTCTTAATGGTTAATTCGGTACTTGAACAATAAGAGCGTTCATATTTATGTTGAGTACCAGAAGATATATATATATATATATATATATATATATATTCATTCATAAACGTTATGAATATATTATTCAATAGAGAATCAAAGATACTTACCAAAACAAGATATAATTAGAGAGGTATGAAGGACTTTACAAAATACTTATAGAGAATTAAGTCATGTGTAATGTTTATATCGATGGATGTTGTAGTTATCATATTATATAATATATCTATAATTACATGAATGTGGTTTTAAGTTCTTACTGGAGAAATTTTAAAGGTAATAATACTGAATTATTGATTAAAGAATTTAATCAATTATTCCACCGTTATTGGGGCTCAAGACTGTAGATTCATTTGGTTTCCTTTTTAGCCCATTAACAATATAAGGAATCAGTTATGAATAATTGGATTGGTCAATTTATTGTTCACATAATTAATTGAAAATGTTGATTTATCCAAATTAATTTATAAATAATAATTACAAATCATTATATATAAAGATCAAAAGTATATATTTACATAATTGCGGAAATTTAATAAAATTGTGAATTTTACTAATTTGCAAGTTGTGGAATCATTTATATTTATAGAAACCTTTAATTTGATTATTATAAAATTAGATTAATTATTTAAGAAAATAATTATTGGATAATTATTTTTTATAAATAATAACATAGATATTAGTTTTTATTTTAAAAATTTTATATTTATCTTTTTGATAGTTATAAAAAATTTAAAATTATAAAAATTAATTTTGAAATTAGTTATTATGATATCTTTGTTTTAAAAAAGATTTAAAACAAAAGATATCTTGAAGAGGGAGCAAAATTTCGGTAAATTATATAATTAAAAATGGGGGCATTTTCGCAACCCAAATTTGATTAAGGTTAACCATTATGAAAGGAAAAGAGTTTTCCTCACAACACTTGACTTGGTGGCTTTTTTATGATACAGAAATTGATTTCTTTAAGTTTTGAGAAAACGTAGAATAAAAGAAAATCTAATTTTTGCTCAAACAATAGATTTTTTTGGTATTAAGTGATAACGAGGAAAATCAATGGTGTTCTTCGTGGGTTCTTCGACGATTAAAAGGTTCCTTCAACTTTTTCGATGTGCAAGAAAAAGTAAAAATCATTTTCTGGTTTCCAACAATTAATGAAGTTCAAGAACCATAAAATATCATTGAACTACCTAGGATGCCCAAGAGAGTGGTGTTATAACAGCAATAAGGTGAAGAACTCATTAGATCTAGTAAGGCACACCATGAGCCTCAAATATATAATTTTTTCATTTATGAGGGTTATGGGAAAATCATTGAAAATGATGATCCCACTAATTATCAAGAAGAAATGTGAAATATTAATAATAAAATAATGGCTTCAAATAATAAAATCTGAAATAGACTTTATGCATGAAAATCAAGTTTGGAGCTTTATAGATGTACTTAATGGTGTAAATGTTGGGTTTCTAAGGTGTCCCAATATCAATTTAAGCAATGAAATAATGTGAATACAAGAGGAAGTATAGCGGAAATATACTTATAACGAACGGATTTAAGATGCGTTGAATACAAAAACTTTTGCCTTTGAGAAGTTCCTCCAAGCTCCTCTTTGAAATTGAAATTCAAGCTCCAAGCTTTGATGTTGATTCCAAGCTCTTGGGAATAGTTTCCCTATCACATTATATGATTCTTTGTGTGTTAGCACCTACAAAAATTGCCACAATTTTTCTTCTTGAGAAAGTGATGAATTCGGCCAAGCCTAAGGGGGAGAGTTTGGGAGTGAACTTGAGAAGAGAGAAGAAGTGTGAATGACCTGTGTATATGATTTCTAAAATCAAAAATAAAAGATATATTAAACCAAGTTTAGGTAATAGTCAATCAACTTTACTTTGAGTGTAAAACAAGTTTCCATCATTTCCTACACTAACTTCCATCACAAAAAAGGTGAATGAATGACTAGTGATGTGACTGGATGTGACTTGTGGGCCCCACTTGAATTCAAAATCAGAGTGGGCCCGCAAAAACTCCCGGGCTCGGGTTCGCTATTCCGAATTAATGAATTTTCCATTGCGACTTAATTAAATCAAATTTAATTAAATAATTATGCCTAGCAAAATTACTATTCACGTCGCTAGCGAATTAATTCTAAATTAACTCGTTCGCCCGAATTAAAATCTAATTTTAATTCCGTTATGAAATATAATTTCATTTAATATATCGAATATATTATTTTATCGATTAATTTCAAATTAATCGTTCTCTCTCTTCAAATAGTATTTTATCCCAGATAAAATCTCTCCGTAATTAATCCTAGATTAATCATGTTCGAATCATACATCATCGGTGAATCTTCGGGAAGCGACCCATGAGATCCATGGATATGTTGGCAGTAAATCCGGTCTTCGAACTATCCGAACACGTGAGTACCTCGTACTACGTTCTTACCGATTTACGAGACATGGTTGACTTCTAGCAAAGCACCGTGCCTACCCAACTCTCCAGAAATATTCTTAAAGGAATATATAATCTATGTCAGGCGTAGTATACGTAGTATTGCGTATTACGATCCAGTATCAGATGTCACATGAAAGGCCTGTGGCTGGAATAGTGTCTGCCCCGTACGAAGCATATATCGGATCACAAGCAACTAGTCTCTTTAATCGGATAATCATGACCTTGTCATATTATCCTGATGGTTGCAACCCATTAGAGTACCAGTTTTCTATCTCTGCGTGATCATCATCTCCATATGACTGAAGTGATACTTCCGTTTTGACATCACACCCAATACACTACGATTCTCAATAAACCCAGAAGAGACGTACACAGAACCTGTTAAAGTCATGTACGACCAAAACCAAAGCGTATTGATTGTCACAAGTACTAGCGATGCAAGTCTCAGATTAAGACCAAATACACATACCCTGATGTGGATTCCCATAGACATATAGTCATACTACCAATGAGATTCCGCGGGGTCTATCCAGAGCGAAGCTGTTTCCGTACCATCGGTAAACACAACCTCCTATCACACTTGCATAAGTATCCAATACTTAAATATATGAGAACTATGCCGTTATGCTTCCATAACACGCACAAGTGCAATACTAGTCTATTCCGTATTATCGATGTCCAGTCTCGATAATACTACGACTAGGGATATTTAATGATTAAACCGTTATGGATTGATACTGTCTCATATCTTATCATCCGGAACTAATCATAAGGACTTTTATCATGTATATATTAAAGTAATCAAATTACAAAATGATAAAATGCAATTTTCATTGTCACATAGTTAATTTGTACAAAAACCACAATGTCTTTTACAAATAGTGACGCTATGGGTCATAATTGTCCAACAGTAAATAGGTTGAAAATAGATCTTCAAAGGGAAGATAGATACAGATGACAACTTACAAACCTATAAGGATAGGTTGATGGTAAAATTTATAGACAAATTCAAATGATTGACTATGAGGAAAACTTCTCATCTGTTGTCACGATTAAATCCATTAAAATTTTATTCGCTATAGCTACATAATATGATTATTAGATTTGATTGATGAATGTCAAAACAGTTTTTCTTAATGGAAATCTTCAAGAGACTTAGGCACAACTCAATACAATTTATGCTAAGGCCACATATGCTATACTTGAATTTCATTATAGACTTTCAAATATCATGTATCTATTTCCTTATAAGTTTTTTTTTTTTTTTTTTAAGGTTTATACGTTGTTTCTTTACATCTCTTTAACTTTTAATTTATTCTTTGCATCACTATGCCCGCTTTTCAAACATAGAATTTCACATCGTACATCGATGTAATTCCCACCAAAACAACGCAACAGGCTTACATACTTAAAGTACAAAACTAAAAGAATTCAAAGGTTTTTGCAGATTACATGTTCTGTAATTTTATTTTATTTTTTTTGCTTCTATTTTTTTTTCCCACGTAACTATACCCAAAAGTACTTGCATAAATAAGTACATGCAAATGACAATTTTCACCCTTATAGAAAGAATAAATAATTCTTTCATTTTGTTGAATTTAGGAAGTTCTTGAACCATTGAACAGAGTCTTTTGGGTATCTTTTCTGGTTGTTCTTATAATCCACAAAATATAGACCAAATCTTGAAGTGTATCCAGCTGCCCATTCCCAGTTATCCAATAGTGACCATACAAAATATCCTTTCACATTGCACCCATCTTCCCTGCATTCTCAAGCAAGACACTATCATATTAGCTTTGATTTTCTAATTAAGAAAATTATTGGTACATATAAGTATAGTAAGTATACAATTTTTTATTTTTTTTTGGAATCGTTGGAAATCCCGCAGTCAAACCACCACTTCCGGGCTTAAACGGAATAGATAAAACTCATGGCTGTCCCATACTCTTATAAAAAATGCACTTCCTAAATTCGAACTCAGGACCTCAAGGTCAGATCCTGAGCCTAACACCACCAACTCACGCCCCTTTGGGACTACAAGTATACATATTATCTTTGATTTTCTAACTAAGAAAATTATTGATACATACAAGTACAATAAGTCTACATACTTGATGGCCGCTAGCAAGTTTGTTAAATAGTCGTTATGATATTTGATTCTTTTATCATCCTTCAGAGCTTCTTTAATGGGTATAAGTATATTATTTGGATCATCCATCCCTGTGATGACCATGAAAAACGAAAACTGATCAGCTCAATAATTATTTTATTTTCAGGGGAAATAAATGGTTATAGTTGAAAAAAAAAGTTACCATTTTCAGTGATAATGACAGGAGGGTTCTCATACTTCTGCTTGATGTAATTCATTAAGCTTCTCATTCCACGAGGCACAATGTACAACCATATAGAATTTGCCTGCAATGAGATGAAAGTAAATTTCCATAATTATGCAGATGAATTTAATAATGGGATGGAGATTAAAAAAAAAAAAAAAAAAGTAACTTCAGTGGTTACATACCCTGTCTGGAATAGGTTTGCCAATTGTGAATGCTGAAAAAAACATAAGAAAGCATATAGCTTAGCACCCTTGTTACAGATATTTTGAAACAAAAATCACAAGCTTCCTGTATATTTGACGCATTATAATCTTAAATGCAGATTTGTGTTGACTTACGGATGGTAAGGGCACCAGCATCTGCAATGGAGTCATTAAGTAGAACCCCGAGTAAGTTCGTTGAATTATGCTGAGCATAATATGTAGTGTAGTGATTAATCCCCACAAAATCTAAAGACCCCTTGAGGAGAGCAGCCTCAGAGTTAGTAAATCTTGGCAGCCGACTCCCTACTCTATTCCTCATTGAACTCGGATAATCCCCAAATGTCAAAGGGTCTAGAAACCTGCATGCGTATTAGAGAAACTCCAGAAATTAGCTTTGACACCATTTTCATAACTCCTGAGAAAGAAGAAAGATCTATGGTAATTATATTTACCAGCCAAGCTGGAAATCTTGAGCTCTTTGTGTTGCTTCAATGTCTTCTGTGGAGTTTGATACAGATTCATACCAAATAACATCAAAAGCTATCCCAACCGATCCACCTTGTTTTGCCTGCACGATGACCAAATGATGTTTAATTTCAGCTTCGGTAGTTTGATACATATTGAAAATTAATATCACCTTGTATTTATTCCTGTATACATCTGACACAGTTGCATGAGAAAGGAGAATATTGTGGGCTACTATGTAAGGCTCGGTTGCAGAGTTTCCAGCCCTGCAGAATAGATGAAGAAGAATTGAGCACCTTCCAGGTGCCTGCAGACCCACATCATAGCCTTGTATGGAAAATGTATGTGGCTCATTGAATGTGATCCAGTACTTCACCCTGTCACCAAATTTCCGGAAGCATGTCTCCGCATAAATTGCAAAGTCTTTTCTGTAAATGGGACACGCATATGCACCCATTCAATCATTTTAGTTATCTGTAAATTTCAAATTTGCAGTATGAGAACATTTGTTTACATGATTTGGCTATCAAGCCATCCTTTGTATTTGTCATCCAAGGCTTGAGGAAGGTCCCAGTGGTATAGAGTCACATATGGTTCAATTCCTGCACATGTTATGATCAGCTAGACTATATATATATATATGTATTTTTCCCTTCCATAAGGCTGAACAAATTTTGAAGGGTACCTTTAGCAAGTAGAGCATCAATGAGTTTATTGTAATGATCAACTCCTGCCTGATTTATGTGTCCCGTTCCATCTACAAACAAGCACATGGAATGCGATATATTTTCATAATTTCATGTGTAATTAAACAAGAGTGACTGGGAACACGAAAATGATGTTAAAGCATACTGGGGAAAATTCTAGACCAAGCAATAGAAAACCGATAAGCATCCATGCCCATGTCTTTCATAAGTTGTACATCTTCCTGTACTCAACAACAAAATCTCTTGTAATTTATAGATTATTTAGCTTAGAAAAATAAATTGACTAAATAAAACCATTTTTTTAATTGGGGATCAGTAGTTGACTTACAGGGTAACGATGGTACTGATCCACTGCAACATCAGCATTACTATTATCCAGTATCTTACCTGCAGCAGAATGTGAATTGATTGAAATAACTGGTATTGTTATGGTACTTGATAGATTTTAGACTCAAGCTTGGTTTATTGGCTCCATATTAGTTAAACTTAAGATAAATTCAATGTCAAATATATTAAATTTGCAAAGTGATTCCAATCAGTTTCATGTTTTGATCAAAATATAAACTGCTACCAAAAGTATGTGAAAATGTGTCCCACACAGTTGGTCCCCGTCCATCCTCTTTCACCGCTCCTTCATACTGCCAAAAGTAAAGTAAATAGAATAGTTTTTGACAAAAAAATCTATTGGACGAAAATAAATATATGAGATTCATAATTCATTGCTATGCAATTAAGATTTCAAGTTTTGAGCTAGGAAAATAGTTTTGTTTTTTGTTTTTTGTTTGCACAAAACATACAAGTTAGATCTTTTTTTCTAAACAGGGGTTAATTGATTTAATCGGTAAATTTATAATAATGTTCAAGCCCTGGGGGCCACATTGATGATTATGTTACCTATAATAAGTATAATTTTCTCATTATTATTTTATTTTATTGTATATAAAATGGAATCTTGGTTTGCGATATTTTTCTAGATGGGAGGGCGGTCCATTTTATCTTATTCTTCCTTTCACA
Organism: Zanthoxylum bungeanum; assembly: GCA_019454045.1. Classification (NCBI taxonomy): domain Eukaryota; kingdom Viridiplantae; phylum Streptophyta; class Magnoliopsida; order Sapindales; family Rutaceae; genus Zanthoxylum; species Zanthoxylum bungeanum. Next base: position 16,118 of record SKCR01001192.1, on the reverse strand, counting down.
TAACAAAACTATAAAATAGACCGAATAAAAAATCTATTACACAATGTCAAAGAAGTTGGTTCTATCGGAGCTAAGGCCAACAGATGTGTTTGCCAGCTCACTTCAAGAATCTAATGCAACTACTACATTTTATAGCTCTAAATAACTGTAAGTGGCGAATGTCCAGAGTTTCTGGACGAGTTCACTGCCTATAAACACCCAGCCGTCGTTTTGCGACAGAGTATGAGAAGTGACAAAAGTACCCTTTACAAACGACACACAAGTGGAATAGCAACATTAAAAGATAATATTTTTTATATCATCTACTGACTACTCATCATCTCTATCCCCAACTGGAAACCAAAAGAAAGTAGATCACACAGTGAGTGAAGGATTTTGTCACGTTGCATACAAGAGATGAAAATTTCAACATTATTGAAGCTACTAGATAATTAAAAACAAGTAACATGATGATGAAGAGGATATATAAGAACCTGGAAAGCAGAAGAAGCGGTCCCAAAAATAAAACCCTTTGGGAAAGAAGCCCTGTTAATTTGGGAAAAGCTTGTTTGGATCCCAAAAACAAACAGGAGTGATATGACCATGACCATGGTAATGCCTTTTCTCAACGTCAATAGCATGATGAAGAGCTGAAGCTGATTGGGATATGATGAAGAGAATAAAATGAGGGGGTTAATATATAAAGTTGCAGCAAGACACTTTGGATTTATATAAGAAAGGAAAGCCGATTAAAATTAAAATGTGAAATCTTAAATTAATGGTGGTTTGTTGTTTAGATAATGCTAGCAAAAAAATGGTAGTGACTTTGGTGGTGTATACGCGGGATGTGGATGTGGTGCCAATGGGGTTAAATAATTGTCGTAAGTGGTCATATATATGAAATGTTTTCAAAGTCCATAGATCACACTCTTTTGTCACTTATAATAAGCACCAATCTATTTTTTTTTTTTTTAATTATCTTTCTTTTCATGTCCTTTTTTTCCTCCAATTTTGTCTATATTTTTTTTTTTTTTAATTGTTTAGGATATCTTGAACTCTGTGTTTTTGTTTTAATTGTACAATAATATATCATTATCTAATATTATTGTATCAAACCTAAATTAAGATTTTTTTTTATTAAAATATGGAAATTGAGTTATTTTGGATGTCTTAGTTTGGTAAACTTACTTTCGTGGAAACATCCGTCTGTGGACTAGTGGATGCATCGATCATGGCTGGATTGAAGTTTGCTCTCATGTTCTCACCTTGTTTGAGATATATTTATATCTGAAGTTTCTGATATCACTGCTATCTTGATTAAGGATATTACTTAATTTGGAACATTTTGCAGAGCTGTAAGCATGAGTCTTGGGTTGGTGTTGCAAAGTATTTAGTGGACGATGTTCCTAATATTGTGATGTCAAAGGATTTTAAGGATATTGAGGAAGTTCTCACTGTTGTGTTCACCTCTCTCCCGGAGAGTTCATCAAGTGGATGCAGTTGATGAAATGATTATGAAATCACCACACAGACTAATTTTGTAATACAAATGATTATGAAAACATCTATAAAGTTCTAGTTGGATGCAGTTGAGAAGAAGCTAGCTAGCATCGACAAATTGGAGGAACGCCTCCAGAGTTAGATGTGGCACATACAAAGAAACGTTACATGTTGAATTTATGCCTCATATGTTCTCATAAATCATGTTAGAGGTGAAACTATCTTTCGATATCATTATTGGGAATTAAAAAGCTAGAGATTTACCGTGGAAAAATATTCGAATTAACGAATATCACTCTCTCAATCCCAATACCCACAAGATCATCACATAATATGATTATGCAAAACATAATCTAAATACATAAAATAAATAAAAGAACACAAACATAATTTAAATGAGGTAATCACAAACGGCAGTTTTGTGATTCCTCCAATTATTTTCCTTCACGATCTTGTCCTTCAAGTGAACAATCACCATTAGATGATCTCTAATAGTATCAACATAATTATAGGTCTACTCTTAGTATCAACACAATTATCAAATCTCTTGATTATTGATTAGATTTCATAATAAGTTTTTTTTTTTTTTTTTTAATTTAAATAAGTCATTTAAAATCCTCCACAATCCTTTATTTAACGGAATGCTTAAAAATTAATTGATTTTTGAATATCTTTATATTTTAGTGAAATTTTATTGTTAAGATTGATCAATACAATAAGATTTTAAAAAACTTTTGAAAATCTTGATTGAATATCCATATATTTTTGAAAATATTAAAAAATATTGTAAATATTAAATTAAATACAAGTGCTCAGGCTTGTTCCCTGGAATGATATCCTCTATTTTTCTAAGAAAGAGGAAAAAATGGCATTCAATATGAAAAAGGCGAGCACTATTTTTAATTTAATATCTATCCGCCGTCAAGTCCACAATGTAAAAATCAAGAGTCATCGCCTTCAAATTAAGTTAGATTGAGTTGATAGCTTGCTTACTCTCCCGTTAGCGACAATATGAAGAAGTCGTTAGCACTTTAGAAGACTACGACTACAATTAATACAAGTCATGCCTGGAGAGGCGGAACTAGTGGCTTCTAAGACAAAGTTGAGCTGATATGCCTTAGTGAGCACGTACGGACCTGCCTATACTAGGGCCTCTCTAATATGAACTTAATTAGAGAGGTCGGGAGTAGAACTCCTATGACTTATAAGCTGAGCTCGGGGCCTTAACGATAGTATGCCCAAACACTTTTCATCACAATGATTTGGTTCACTTGGTTGTGGCAGAGTTTCAGCCTGCCTTCCATCAAAAATAACAAATGGTACCAAGGTTGTACTTTTATATGGACTTTGAGATCAATAGTTTGAGTCACAATCAAGGCATGCCACACTCAATATACCATATTAGATCTTCGAATCACATCGATGAGTCGTGAGTGTCGAAAACTACTCACATGGGTGAGGCTCTCTATGGGACAAGACCCGTGTGGAGATGAGGGGTCATGAACTCTTCCAAGGCAGACAAATGACCTCTTGAAAAATGGGTTGTAGGAAAGTACACATTCATAATAGGCCAACCTTTTATGTAGGTATGTTTTTGTGTGCTTCTCAAGTCGTCATTTACCTCGAGTCAATAAAAGTGATCATCTTTCTCCAAAGGACATAGGTTGAAGTTACTCTACATCGAACCACGTAAATCCTTATTTCTGTGATAATTTATCTTTTGATTAGTTTGTGTGATTCCCACTAACCAAATAAATTCACAATTATGGAAGGTTTGTTCGAGGAGTGAGTTTCATATATTATCATTGGAACGAAAAACAGCGGTTGACAACAGCTATCATAATTTCTTGTAATCATGACTTTTCCCGCTCATAGGGCCTAATAGATAATAAATTAATGAATTATTTGCTTGTGCCTTGTGGGTCCTAAAAATTGATATGTAATATGGATATGACCCCATGGCCTGCCTTTAGAGAAATACTTTTATAAGATTGATGTACCACCTCAAGATGTTATTTGATAGGATAGACAGACTCATATAAATCTCATAATTATTTTTAAATTTTAAAATTAAAATTGTGTGATCAACTATAAACCAATAAACCCCACACAAGAGCCACATGAGCTGGCGTACAGAAATCTTCCTCGTGCCTTTACCTAAATATGCATCCAATTTTTATTTTAGGTAACAAAGTCATTTGGCATATCAATAATCCACAATGTAGTATCTTAATTATGATAATTAAACTAATTAATGATTACCCAACAAAATCCCCACTTTAGTGGCAATGTACACGTGGGTCAATAATAGTGGATTTGCTATTACGCCGAGCTCAAATTTTCTCCCCACAAATCACCAGTTTCATTATAAATCACTTCAATTGGATTTGAAAACAGTAAATTATCAAATTAATCCTTGGAATATCAGTCAGTGTCGTGTTTTAATTAAGTTTTACTGTCAGGAAATGATTGCAAATAAATGGAAGGAATTTATCTTCAAAACTTGAAATGTTGTTGTCATTTTCTGCAAAGTCTTCGACATTTGTGAGGAAGATAATGTTTAAAAATACGAGAACAAACAAGACACGATTGTTGATTGAGTTTGATGGACCTTAATAGTTGGACAAAATTCATAAACAGCTAATATGAAACCAAATAAATTAAAATTTGTATGTGAATTATTTCGCCAGGATGCAATGTGAAGGCAAAGGAATTGGCACATATGCATATATATTGTTTATTTGTAGGGCATATAATTTTTGTTCTCACTCTAGTTGATCACTTGATTTGCATTTTATAATATCTTTTAGTTGATTAGCATTCACACTTAGGCCATATATATAGTTTTTTTTTTTTTAAATAATTAATTTATTAAATTAATCAAATTTTTTTTCTTTAGGTTTTATACTATTGAATAGTTGATTAGTGATCATAAAGATGTTTGACATCTATTCTTAATCAAATCAATTAGATGTTCAATTTATTTTCAATGAAACTGCATAATGAACACATGTATGTCCCAATATTCTGACTTGTGTTCTTAATCCAATTAGACCATGAAAAGTTTTTTGTTCTGCATGTTTAACGCAGAGATGAAAGTAACATAAACTGAGAGCAAGGGCCAAACATCATAATTTGTTAATTTATTAGTGCATTCTCAAATAATTTTAAACTTTTAAAGTAATTTCTAATATAATACATGTTCATAAATTAAATATTAAAAATTTGCAGGCCCGCCCTCTTTGGTTTTTTTTTTTTTTTTTTTTTAAAAAAAAATCAGTTTTTTCAATGAGATCAAGCTCATAGTGATAAACAAAATCTCAATTGGAGGGAAAGAGGTCTTAATCAAAGCGATGATTCAAGCAATACCTGCGTAAGTATGCAATGAGTGTCTTCAAGCTGCCTTTAGGATTATGTGACGAATTCGAAATTCATGGAAGCTAAGTTAGGTTCATGTCCCTCTTTTGTATGCTAAAGCATCAATTGGGGGAGACAATTGTTAGCTAGAGGGGCGAGATGGAGGGTTGACAGTAAAGAAAGAATTCGAATCTACCATGATAATTGGATTCCAATACCAGATTCTTTCACGCCTATCCTATGCACGAATGTGCCTTCTACAGTAAGAGTAGAGATGCTGATTTCCCCAAACAATCACTGGGATGGAATGTTGGTTAAACATCTATTTATAAAGATTGATGTTTTGGAGAACTTAAAAATCCCACTTCCTAGGAGGCCAAAGGAGGACCAAAGTTTGTGGCATTTTGATAAAATGGGTTTTACTCTATGAAGGGTGGTTACCAAATAGCTCTAAATATGAAAAATTCAGTCTCCCCCAGTTGTTCAAGTGTTCAAAACAAGCAGTGGCATCTCATCTGGTCGAGGTAACTCCCTGCGAAGCTGAAGATTTTTCTCTAAAGAGCTGCTTAGAACTTGCTACCAATAACGGATCTTTGGAAAAATAATATCCTTCGTGAGCCGTTGTTGTTGAAGATAGCAACACTGCTAGAAGTTGAAAACAGCAAGCAACTCACATGGTGCATGAAGACAAAGGGCACCGAAAGCATGCACAACATGCATGCACCGGCGCCAACTACAAAAACGCGTAACGCGTTTTGGCCAAGACGTGTGCCACTATTCACACGTCTTTGGGCACTATAAATTTGAGCATTCTGATCAATTGTAAACATCCCAAAATCCCAAATGTGTGAGAATAGAGTGTAAAGAGAGTGTTTGGGAGTTTTTTTTTGTAAAGCATTAGTGTTGGCTTTGTAATTCCTTATTTTGTGATATAAAGAATAGTTTTTTCTCATTTCTCTTCTATTGTTGTGTGTTTTATCACAACAAGTGGTATCAGGAGCTAAGGTTCCACGGTGGGATCCTGAAACTCAGAAACAGAGCTTCGGTTCGGAAAATCGGTTCCGACGAAAGTTGTCAAAAATCGATTTTGAGCATACCATCGGACTTTTCACGGCGAGACGAGCACGGTTGTATTTTTCGGCGATCGATCGGAGGTCCAGAAACGCCGCACGCGCCGACCAGAGAGCTTGCCACGCGCCGCCACTCGTACACGCGCCTGCACGCGCGTCTGAAGGTTGAAGACGCTGACTCAGTCACCACGTCAGCGCCACGTCAACTTCCAGTCAGCTGCTATGTTAGCAACAACGCACAGTCAGCAACCCAGTCAGCAGGCCAGTCAGCAGCCACGCGCCACGTCAGCGCCACATGTCTGCCACGTCAGCAAAATCTGGTAAATTTCAGATAGGTACCTGAACTTTCTGAAAATTACATTTTAGTCCCTGACCTTTTCTGTAATTGCACTTTGGCCCCTGAACTTTCGAAAATTGTACTTTGACCCCTGTAATTTCTGAAATTTGTAATTTGGTCCCTGTGTCGGATTGTGACAAACAAAGTGTCATTTCCACCATTTTCGACCATTCCGGACGCAACAGTGAGGTCTGTTTTTTTTTGAAATTCTTCTTAGAATTTTTATGATGGATGGGGGAGTCGGAAAAATGATTTTGTTGACTAAAAACAATTATTTCACATGGAGATGAATGATAAAAGACCTTCTATATGTGAAGGATTATGATTGATCAGTATTTCTGGAGGAGAAACCAGAAGAAATATCTGAAGCAAGGTGGAACAATCTTCACCAGAAAATATGCAGTACTATTCGTCAGTGGATCGACGACAGTATCGTGAACCATGTTAGTGAAGATACAAATGCACGTGTCTTATGGAGAAAGCTGGAGGAGCTTTTTCGAGCAAAGACTGGCAACAACAAGCTGTACTACATCAAGAAGATGATGGGGTTGAAATACTAGGAAGGTACAACTGTGGCAGACCACATCAATGATTTCCTCGGAAGAATGAAAGAACTGTCGGGATTGGGCATAGGCTTCGGAGATGAGGTAAATGGCTTAATACTCATTAATATGTTACCAGAATCTTGGGAAACGTTCAGATCTACGGTGATAAATTCAGCCGCAGATGGGAAAGTCACTATGGAGATGGCGAAAACCAGGATCTTCGAAGAAGAAAATATAACGAGAATGCAGGAGTCATCATCAGCCTCAACCTCAGAAGCTCTAGTGACTGAGAAGAACACCAGAAGGGGGAAGAGTAAAAGCCGAGGCCCAAGTAAATCAGACAAGAACCGAGGTAAATCAAGAACTAGAGATATTGAGTACTTCCACTGTAAGAAGAAAGACCATATGAAAAGGGATTGCTACAAACTGAAGAACGAGCAGTCCAAGAGAGATGGTGACTCTAACCAAGAAAGAGTTGCTACTACCACCGATAAAACCTCTAAAGAATTATGTATTATGTATGAAGAAAATGTTGTGAATCTTGCCAGCCACGAGACCAGTTGGGTGATAGATAGTGGCGCCTCCATACACGCCACATCTCGCATAGACTTCTTTTCATCTTACACACCAGGAGACTACGGTGCTGTAAAGATAGGGAATGACGGCCAGTCCAAAGTCGTCGGTATTGGAGACATCTACTTTGAAACAGACAACGAGACAAGGCTAGTATTGAAGGGAGTCAAGCATATCCCAGACATCCGGTTAAACCTGATCTCAACAGGCAAGCTGGATGATGAAGGTTTCTGCAGCACCTTTAGTGACGGAACCTGTAAGCTCACTAAAGGATCAATGGTGGTGGCATGCGGTAAGAAAGATTCAACTCTGTATTTGATGTATGCTAAGTTTTCCAATAGTAGCATAAATACAGTCAACGGTAATGAGGCAGCCGAGCTATGGCATAAAAAGCTCGGTCACATGAGTCAAACGGGGATGGAAATACTATACAAGTGGAATGTTTTTCTCGGATTGAAGAACTCACATTTAGGGAAGTGTGAACATTGCATGGCTGGAAAGCAGAACAGAGTATCCTTCCAGATCTTTTCGCCTCAACGGAAACCGGAGGTACTTGATCTCATACATTCAGATGTATGTGGTCCGATGTAGACGAGAACACTTGGTGGTTCACTTTACTTTGTGACATTCATAGATGATCATTCAAGGAAGATCTGGGCATACACCTTGAAAAGAAAAGATCAAATGTTGGGAGTGTTCAAGGAGTTTCATGCTTTGGTGGAGAGACAAACCGGCAAGAAACTCAAATGCATCAGAACAGATAACGGTGGAGAATACAGAGGTCCGTTTGATCAGTACTGCAAGATGCAAGGAATCCGACATCAAACGACACATCCGAAGACACCTCAACTGAATGGCCTCGCTGAGAGGATGAACAGAACCTTGTGCGAAAGGGTTATAAGCTTGCTGTCACAAGCCAAGCTGCCGAAGACATTTTGGGGGGAGGCACTCAACACAATTGTACATGTTTTGAACATGTCCCTAGTGGTCTCACTGAAAGTTAATGTTCCTAACCAAGTTTGGATAGGTAAATAAGTGTCATACGAACACTTACATGTCTTTGGGTGCAAAGCATTTGTACACATCCCAAAGGACGAGAGATCCAAGCTTGATGCAAAGACGCGACAATGTGTCTTTATAGGCTATGGTCAGGATGATTTTGACTACAGACTCTATGATCCTGTTGAGAAGAAGATTGTTAGAAGCCGAGATGTCATCTTCGTCGAAGATCAAACCATAGAAGATATCCGGAAGGAATTGAAGACAATGCCCCCAACAATACAGAGATGTGAATCCAGAACCTCATACACCGATGCCAGTACAAGTTGAAGATGAGGTTCCCAGACATAAGGGTACAGGTGATGAAGCTCCCAGAGATGATGATCATGATCAACCGCCAGTACCAGAAGCTACACCAACAGTTCCACAGAGAAGGTCTGACAGAGAGAAGCGACATTCAACTAGATACTCTACATATGAGTATGTGCTACTTACTGACGGGGGAGAACCCGAGAGCTACATGGAGGTTGTGGAAACAATAGACAAATAAAAGTGGGAGGAAGCCATACAATATGAGATGAAATCCTTGCATGACAATCACACTTTTGAGTTGGTGAAATTGCCAAGAGGCAAACGGGCTTTGAAGAACAAATGGGTGTACAGAGTGAAGCAACAGGAGCACACTTCACAACCCCGATACAAAGCCAGACTAGTTGTCAAGGGATTCAATCAGAGGAAATACATTGACTTCGATGAAATCTTCTCTCCAGTGGTGAAGATGTCATCCATCAGAGTGGTACTCAGTCTAGCAGCAAGCCTCGACCTGAAGATTGAGCAGATGGATGTCAAGACCGCATTGCTTCATGGAGATCTGGAATAAGAAATTTACATGGAGCAACCAGAAGGCTTCAAAGTCAGAGGGAAAGAGGACTATGTGTGCAGACTCAGGAAAAGCCTCTATAGTTTGAAACAGACACCGAGACAGTGGTACGTGAAGTTTGAGTCAGTTATGGGGGAGTAGGGATACACGAAGACTACTTCAGACCATTGTGTTTTCGTTCAGAAATTTTTTGATGATGACTTTATCATCTTACTGCTATATGTAGATGATATGTTGATAGTTGGCCGGAATCATCAAGGATTGATAATTTGAAGCAGCAATTGAGTAAGTCTTTTGAGATGAAAGACTTGGGGCCAGCTAAACAGATTATTGGCATCAGGATTGACCGTGATCAGAAAGCCATGAAATTATACTTGTCACATGAGGAGTACATCGAGAAGGTACTTCAGAGATTCCATATGGACAAGGCTAAAGCGGTTAGCAATCCTCTTGCTACCCACTTTAGATTGAGTACACAACATAGTCCCTCTAGTGAGACAAAGAAAGAGGAAATGAAACAGGTTCCATACACCTCAACAGTGGGAAGTCTTATGTATGCCATGGTGTGCAAGAGGCCAGACTTAGCACACACAGTTGGATTGGTCAGTCGATTTATGTCAAACCCAGGAAGAGAACACTGGAATGCTGTCAAATGGATAATGCGGTATCTTCGAGGCACATCCAAGATGAGATTATATTTTGGAAGCAACAAGCCAGTGTTAATGGGCTACACCGATTCAAATATGGAAGGAGATGTGGATACCCGAAAGTCTACTTCGGGATATTTGATTACTCTCTCAGGGGGAGCTGTGGCATAGCTGTCAAGGTTGCAAAGATGTGTTGCACTTTCTACAACAGAGGGATAATTCATTGCAATGACAGAAGCTAGCAAGGAATTGCTGTGGATGAAGACATTCGTCCAGGAATTAGGTTTCAAGCAGGAGAAGTACACTTTGTACTGTGATAGACAAAGTGCTATCTATCTCGGTAAAAATTCCACCTTTCATTCCAGGTCAAAACATATCGATGTAAGGTATCACTGGATACGGGACGTCCTAAGCTCAAAACTGTTAGAACTTAGGAAAATTCACACCGACGACAACGGTGCTAATATGTTCACCAAGGTTTTACCGAAGGAGAAGCTTGAAATCTGTCGTGCCATAGCCGGGATGACAAAACTCTCCACATAGTTAGAGTGGAGAGATTCAGAGAACTACGATTGACTTGATCCCAACTCAGGGTACATAGGCAGTCATACAGATGCAGCCAGGGGTGGATCCTTTTGAGGATCCAATTTGGATGATTGATGATCGGCTCAGATTTTAGGGAAATCTTCACCGAGGGGGAGATTTGTTGAAGACAGCAACACTGCTAGAAGTTGAAAACAGCAAGCAGCTCACATGATGCATGAAGACAAATGGCACCGAAAGCATGCACAACATGCATGCACCGACGCCAACTACAAAAACACGTAACGCATTTTGGCCAAGACGTGTGCCACTGTTCACACGTCTTTGGGCACTATAAATTTGAGCATTCTGATCAATTGTAAGCATCCCAAAATCCCAAATGTGTGAGAATAGAGTGTAAAGAGAGTGTTTGAGAGTTTTTTGTAAAGCATTAGTGTTTGCTTTGTAATTCTTTATTTTGTGATATAAAGAAGAGTTTTCTCTCATTTCTCCTCTATTGTTGTGTGTTTTATCACAACAGTTGTGTAGGAGACAAATGGAGAACCATTGATCATGCTTCATTCAGTTGTAAATATGCTAGAAAGATTTGGCAACTCATCAGCTTTACTGAAGAGATAAGGTCAGTGGGTAATAGGGATCTGCTATGTGTTTTACAGAGAATGGGAGAAAGCTAAAATATGGGGGATCTAGAGATAGTTATGGCTACTTGTTGGGCATTTTGATATACAAGGTGTTGGAAATTGTTGATTAGAAATTATTTGGTGTAAATATATTAGGAATTATGTTTCCTAACATAAGGAATCACTGCATATTTGAAAAAAAAAAAAGATCCTGAGATATCAGTTTCTAAAGCAGAATCTATGGTCCAAGCCTATTAGAAGATAAAATCTCCGAAGATGCTCAAATATGCCAAACAAATCTCTAGTCAATCTAAAAGGTGGAAACCTCCTCCTTCAGGTTGGTTAAAAATAAACTTCGATGCTGCCATTATCAAGGACAAGCAAACCACGGTGCTTGGTATAGTCATCAGAAATCATAGAAGTGAGGTGTTTTGTACAATAACCAAAAATTCTAATTTCTTTGGAGATGTGACTGCTGCTGAAGTTGAAGCCATTAATTTTTGTCTGCAAGTAGAAGAGGAAGCAAACATGAAGTCTTTGATTATTGCATCCAATTTTCAAGATGCAGTGGATTTAATGGCAAACAGGAAGGGCAACAGGACTGAGGTTGTTTGGATTGTCAATATATATGGCAAAATATCAGTAGGGCCGAGGCTTTTCCATGCCCGGCCCAGGTCCAAAATCTATCGGGCCGGGTCCAACATAAAATTATTTTCTTAAAATTTTTTAAAAAATTAATTATTTTTTACATTTTTTAATACTTAAAAATGAAAACAAAATTAAGAATTTCTATGTTTTTTTTATATTAAATTTTAAAAATTTAGTTATAAATATGTATTTTTAGAATTGAAAATTAAATTATATAATAAAAAAATTAAATTTTTATTAATAAAATTCAAGTCGATGCCCGAGCCCCGGCCCTTAAAGTTCTTTTTCAAAATGATGATGATGATGCTCTGGCATCTGTTCTTTGGTTGGATGATCAGCTGGGAATCAGCTGTTAGGCATTGTCGTTTAGCACTTCTTCTATCTTCAAACCTTTTACTATATAAGTTGCTTCTCAAATAGGTTGCGGATGCCAAAAACCTTATTTTCAACATTGATAAGTATTAAGTATCATGTTCCCAAGGGGTGTGGTTTGTAGGGTTCAGGATCTCACCTTGAGGTTCTGGGTTCGAATCCAGGGGGTGCACTTCTTGTAAGAGCCTGGGACAGCCGGTGGTTTTACCTGCGCCGCGGCCCAAAATGGGTGGTTTGGTGGCGGGGTTTCCAACGTTTCCAAAAAAAAAAAAAAAAAAAAAAAGTATTAAGTATCATCACTTGTCTTCATATCCTGAAGCAATTCAAAAAAAATAGCATAGCATTTGTAGCAAGTCTTATGCCATTCTACTCTCATGACTAATAGTTACGCTATAGCTTTTGTATTATCTGAAACTGTGTGCGCTTCTTTATTTTTATTTGAACAACACATGCTATAACATTACCCAAATACATTAATTCATCATCAATCCTCATCAAAATCACTACACATCATCCCCCACTCAATCACCAAAATTCGGCCAAGCCCTTCATTTTTGTTGAAATTTGGCAATTCACAAAAACGATGATTATTCCATGCTCACATCATGAAATGTATAAAAATACATGCTAGCTACTTTATAATGGTTAACATGCACAAATGAAATTTCTAGGATTCCTATAGTTCGTATTGGGGGAAGAAAATGTTTGTCCTAAACTCAAAATTGACATAAAGAAAGAGGAAAAGAAACTTACACACATGAAGACGAGCTTGAGAGCACCTCTCTTAGCTCCAAAAATGATGTGAGAAAATGATCAAATTTGGAGAGTTTTTCTTAAGCTTAGAAAGTATTTTGTGTGTGAAAGAGACGAGTGAATAGTGTGTTATTCATAGGCAAATAGGATAATTTTTGGTAATGAAATGAGTGGCTAACATTATGCCACATCACCAATTTGTTTTAAAAATCGTAAGTTACAATTCATCAGAAAATAACTACATTTTCGACTTAGGTATGGCCCGCATTTGGAAAAATTATGAATATGAAAGTTGTAGGTTTTGGTCTAAGGTTTTAAGCGGTATAAAGATCACAAAATTCAGATATCGTATGAAAAGTAATGGTCAAAATACTGAAATTTACTTGTAACTCAGTTAAGTTAAAAAGAAAGTGTTAAAGCTGAAAATTTATCCTGAGTCTCCGATTGGATTTCTAAGGTATGAAACCTATTTATACATGATTATATGAATAATAACATGTCATACATGATGAATTACAGTACCAGACACGTCATGACTGGCCGGGGTGTTACATTAAACAAGATTCACCAATTGGAAAGGTGTCAATTTTTAATTAACTTAAAAATCCACTTTTAATTAATCTGTTTATTATGTTAAGGTTAATATGATCAAGTTTTAAATGCCAAAGATATGTGTCATAGAAGAAATCTTTTGTCATTTTCTTTGGATTTTTCAATCTTAAATATTTCAATATTAAGTTGTGAGTTATATGTTAATAGTCTTAAAACATTTAGATTGTTTTCTAATATTCCTGAACATATATTCAATCAATTTCTAGAAATAATAATTTCTTTATTATTAAAAGAAATAGAAAAATTATCTTTTAACAATTTAGATAATAATTAGTATTATATAAAATAATTTAAAGTAATTTTAATATTATAATAAAAAAATAAAATCAATAATTAAAAATAATTATAATTAATGATTTATTATCTAGTGGTTATTAAAATAAATAAATAATGATAAATTAATAACTAATGAAATAAAAAATTAATAATTATTTTAATTAATGATATTTTTTTATAATTTGTTAATAATTCATTGTGATTACTCAAAAAATTGAATATTACTTTATTTTGATTATGGTTAATACAACTAACTAAATAATTTATTGTGATTTCATTTACCATTCCAATTCCAATTTAGGGTGTGTTTGGTAGAAAATATTGTGTTTTGAGTAAGCTATCTTTTAAGTTATGGAACAAACGTTATAGTATAAAATAATTTATAAGCTCTTTAGAGTATTTGATTAGATATAAAATATATAAATTATAGTATAAGTTATGAAATTACAAAAAAAAAAAAAAAACATATAAAAAACTAAATACATACAAATTTATTTAAATGTAAAATAAATAATAAATTCTCCTAAAAACGATCCAAAAATGCTAGCATTGAGGAACGCTAGGGTAATATTTGGTAGCCTTAGTATGATTCCGATTACGACAGCTTAGGTTTTACACATCAAAACGAGAAGCAAAGTAGGGAGCGGCAGCGGATAAACCCTGAGACTGTGAATACTATCACTATGTTCTTTCAAAAGTTACGGCGCGGTGTTGGGAGGTCACTCTTCTTCTCTTCGTCTTTGTCCACAAAAAGACTCTCTGTTTTAGCTTTGCCCATACAACATAACTCCCCACTCACTCAAAACCATTGTCGTTTTGTTGATGTTTCTCTTAAACCCGCTTCTCCGTTGGCTTTATCTCATCGATTCTTAAGTTCCAGTTTCTCTCAATCTAGAGATCACCACGAAGAAGACACACTTCAGCGTAAGCTTTCTTTTATCCTTTTCCATGGTAACTGTATTTAGTACTTGCTTGCGTAAATCGTGCCTATTATATGTTCGATTAAAGTTCTATTCCAAGTACATGACTAATTTTGTATACTTTAACTACTTTGATTAAGCCTTTGTTTATTTCTTAATCCTTTGCCTTTCTGCTTCTGTAGAATTTGAAGATTCATTTAAAACTAAGTTGTTATCAATATAGCTTCTATATGTGTACTTTTGCAGATGAAGAAACTGAGGAGGGAGAAACCACAGATGGATGGGAAGAGGAGGATGAGGCCGAGCCTCAGGTACAATGTTTTTGTTCTGCATGATTAGTTTGGTCCCACAGATTTCATTTCTAGTATAGATATATATTGAGTTGATTTAGTTATTCATAAATACAGGTCGGTGATGGAGGGGATGGGGGTGGAGTGGTATTGCAAGATCTCCCCTGGGGCGAACGTGCTCTGTCAATTTCCAATGAGGTCTTGTTGAAGTTTGGTGATGACATAAAACTCTATGCTTTCAAGGCTACTCCTCGTGGATATGTTTATGTGAGACTAGATAAATTGTCACACAAGTAAGGCTTTCTAAACTTACATATTGATGAAAAGTCCCAAAATTTCATTAATGTTGGATCAACGAGTTTTGTAGCTAATAGAAGCTTCAAAATATATCGAACAATTACATTAAACCAAACAGTTGATTTCCAAAATTTTGTATGATTGTATCACACATACTCTACATATGTTCAAATAAATCGAACAATTCATTTTAGCAGTCAATAATTAGCATTCAATTCAATCAATGAGTTTTAGCTTCCAGTCAACAAGTCCAAACAATTTTATTTGTTAGTTTATTTTCTTACTTGGGAACTTAATCAATTATGATGTAATCAAAATTCTTAGGTAAAATACTTTCTTGTAGACTGCTAAACTTTTTTTAGCTAATAGAAGCTTCATTCCAGTCCAAAATATAATCCACTTTCCTCTACACAGACAAATGAGGTCAAAATCTTGTTTGTTCTATTACTTGACCAAGTTCCTAAATTGTTTTGCATCAATTATGCCGGTTTATGATTTTAGAACTTGTTTTTATTAAAGTACTTACATTCATTTCTTGATATATGTTGATGGTGGATTTCGGCCCCCAAGAAGTCAGAATCTCGAGGAAGGGTATAAAAGGGATTTCCATTTCCAAGGTTCATGGGCCCGAGCCCAAGGACATGGACGTCAGGTCTAATTTAGAGTTCGGGGTCGGTCCACATTTGTAAACCGGCCCAAGGAGTGAAGGTGTTCAGAAAAGCGAAGGGAGTTAAGGCCTCGGGACCGACCCGACCTGCTAGTCCGGTATAGGCAGGATAAATGATTTTTCGGTTCCCAACTTGATAGGGTGGGTCGGAATGGTAATGAAATGGTCATGATCAGATGACGTAAGCCCTACATGGGGATTTGCACCTTTCCAAAGAGGTTAGATGTGACCGG